>VWYP01033522.1:205368-223630 GCA_013400435.1 Pycnonotus jocosus
GCGGTGGCGGCCGTGTCCCCCGCACATGCGCGGCGCCGGGCGGGGGCCGCGGCCGGGGGAGCCGGGTCGGAGGAGCGCGTGGGCTTCCCTTTCACTCATGGGCACAGCTTGTGAGTTCTGGCTTACTGCACAGCCCTGGGGCACTGTGACTCTCCGTGAGCCCTGTCCTCCTCGACAAAGCGCTTTGGTTTTCCTCTCCTCTGCTTTCATCACTTGGCTCTTGCCCTCCGGCTCTTAGTCTTACAAGGGGGACTGTTGCTGTTCTTGCTTCATGGAGGAAAGATAATCCCGTGGCCAGGTGCTTAATTGCTTCAAAATTAATAGCGCCAAGTAAATAGTACTTATAAAACATTTTTCTTCAAATTTTCCCCGTAAAATGAGATAACCAGTTATTCCCACTCGATAGCCAAAATTTATTTGAATATAATTCATCTCAGCTATAAAAAACACACACACTCAAGACCCCGCATACCTACAATGTGTGTTCTCATGACACATTTGAAACTACTTTTTGAAGTGTAATCAGGTCATGTTCTCACATTTCTCTGCAGCCAGGACAGCCGGGTACAAACTCTTTTGCATCAATGACAGCTGAAATTCTCAATATGGTGTTTGCCTCTGGTAGGTGTAAGGATAATAAAATAATTGATACCTAACTCTCAATCAAATAGAAGAAATGGCAGGACCTACTTTAAAAATTTTAAGGCAGATTTTGCAGAACCCAAAGGAAGTTCCGGTAACCAGGAACTCACAGTGCCCCTTCCTTTGAGAAGAGAACTGGCAAATGGCACCCTGCAAACTGCCTGCTATACACATAAATGCCATTTTACATATTGGCAGTAACAGCTGCCAAAATGAATCTTACAAAATCTCTAACCTAATGTGTCCTTGAATAGTGCTGAACACTCAGACTGTGTCTCAGTTTTAAATGTAACCTAACAAAAGATATGGCAAACCATTGGAATTGTGGATTGAAGAAAAAGGAACAAGATTACAGTAAAAACTTCACAATCACCTTTTACTCCTAGACTGTGTCCTCTTACAAATGAAGATGAAACATGTTCTAAGTACTGAAATTGTTGACCAGAGTGCAAAGAAGACACTGGTCCCTGAACTTTAATATGATGTTTGTGTGCCACTGAGTCACTCAACAGGACCAACCTGATCTGGATGACATGTGAGGCCACTGCTACACTTGAACTAAATTAGGTCAGACACAAAATGCAGAGTTGACAATGCCTTTTTTTCCCCTTATGCTGCAGTTATACTAACTGTAAGAGAAGAGAGGTCTAATTAGCATAAAATTCACCAGTGTATAGGTAATTCTTCCATTTTGGGCTCTGTGTTAAACAAATTCAAACTGCAGTGTTAATTCCCTTTTGATAAGTGCTTTGTATTATAGAAGCTTATCATTTTTGATCAGGCACCAGGAGTTGTAAAACTGGATTAACTATATCAGACCACGGCCCCAAATACATTTTCACTCAGAAGTGCTGGGTTAAACAGTTCTTCCCTTTTGCTACCTTCTTCCCAGAACCTTTACCTACATCAATAGCATGACCCAATTCTCTGTATAGCCACATAAAAAGCTTGTGCTGGGTGATGGATCAGCATGGAGATAGGGCAGAAAACTGCCTCTTCTGGCAGTGGGGGCAGAATATGCCCATTTAGACTATTGATCCAACCAGAATTTTGGTTTGGCATCAGCACCATTTCAGTGTAGCTAATCAAGATTGCAATTCAGTGCTACTGAAAGAAATATTATTGTGTTTTTCTCAAGCTACTTGCTTCTCAACCTTGTCTTGTGTTTGTGGCAATGCATGTTTTGGTCAATTGGATCAGTGAGATGATCCACATGCTCACATAATCTAAAGACGATGATAATGGAAATGGTAAAGTGTTGCTTCTAGTATATGTGATCACAGCCCATTGTAATTTTCCATTTTCCTAAAGTCCTGGAGAGACAAATTTCTTGTTACTACTTTTCATCTTAATGTCATGTCCAATTTCTTTCTTTCTAATGTACAGATTTGAGTGTTACTTGCTTTTGATGTTTCTGAACTATTTTCTCTGTTCTTTCATCACTACTGAAACCACTCCTACTAAGATATCTAACTATGGATGCAACTTGCAAAACTACAATTTTAAATTATGCCTCTGTTTAAACTGCTACTGTGGAAACCTAGAAGTCTTGCTCTCTGTTGATTTTTCTTCTTAGTTTTACTGCTTCTGCAGTGAATCTAATTCCACTATTCCTTACCTGTTTTCAAAAAGCTTGAAGGCCTCAAGCACAAGTCTCTTCTTGAAGGTTTATGCTTGTCCCTTCATCTTTCCTCTTTCATGCAAATTACTGCAACTTCCATTCTGTGCCAAATATTTGAAAATGTATTTTCTTACATTGACTCAGGAAAGCCCTTAATCCAAAATATATGTCCCACAGGAGTCACTTAACAAATTTCATGCGTGGGTTTGGGGTTTTATGTCGAGTTTATTAGGTCACTACTTTTATTGTAGTTGTAGTGGTCTAAGGATATGAGAACAAAGCTACATAGTATAGCTGCTTCAAAAACTAGAAAGTCCTGTTACTCCTACATTTCCAACAACCCTTTTACCTTTAGGATATATGCCCTCACTCTTGCTCCACCTGCTGTAATTACCTGATTATTCAACAAACCAAATTAACTCAACCACGAAGGTTTTTTATTTGTTTGTTTGATTAGTTTTCTGACAGGTTGCTGAGTTGAGTCAAGGCAAGAAAGAGTTAAAAGAATGGCAGAGCTGAAGGGGGGCGGGCACAAGGGAAGAGAGTGAAACCTCCCACCTGGGGAGCTAAGAAAGCCATTCTATGTAACTTCAAGAAAGACAAGGTTTGTAGGGGGAGGAAATACCTTTTATTATAATAGCTGATGTAGATACAAACAAACAAACAAACAAACAAACAAAAAAAGAGGCAAGTTGTTCCCAAAGCTTACTGGCTATTGCTGGGGTAGCAGCTACTTTAAAATATCACTTCTTTCTGCAATTCTTGCTTCTTTTTCTGCACTGAAAAATCTCTCAACTTTCTTTCCCTCCCTCAATCCCCTCATTCTCCACCAGTGTTAGTAACGTTCTTGGTGCTGATGATGCTTTTTTTACAGTGAGCCATGTAACTCGAACTTTTTTGAATGCGCCTTGCTTCCAGATTGCCAACAAGCATATTTTGTCAGTTCTGTGGTTTCCCTTCCCTTCATAAAATTTGCCATTAGTACATTCACTTTAAATAACTTTTCAAAATTGAATGTACTAATGGTAAATTTTATGAAGGGAATGGGAAACCACAGAAATGAACAATTTTTCCTTCCTTCTTTCCAGTCTACTAATCAGTAATTTTTTGTATCCAGTATATATAAAAAGAAAGGTATGGGAAAGAGGGCAAGGCAACTAAATTCTTATCGGTGTTTATGTGTAAACAAAGGCAGTTTTGGCAGCGTTTCAAGTTCTTCATTTGTCCTCAGGTCAGAGAGATAAATAGGAGCTTTTACATTATGTCTTTCATCCTGATTATTTTCTTTGCTCGCTCCTTTTCTTTTATCATCTGTTATGTTACGTCCCTGGCACATTTTCCTGGGCTATCATCATCTTTACTGAAATGGTTGCTCCCTAATTCTCCTCTCAAAGGACTTCCAGGCTACCTCTACCTTCATATTTTATGGAGGTTTTTTCTCACTGCCACAGAGTTTTTTAACCAACCTCATTTCATGGATTGGGACATCATTAGTTAAATTTTGTTTTTACAGCAATTGTCAAGAAAGAGGAAGCATTTGGTTGCCCTCAGCTATGTCTGCAACACTGTGGTTATTTGATATTCCAAGTACAGGGAGGTGATGATAACTGCTGACACATGCTGGCTTGCTGTTGGTAATCACGAAATCTAAGCAGGCACAGAGTCACCTTTGTACAACTATGCAAAAATACACAGCTGCAGGTTGTAGTACTGCACCCCTGCCTCTGTCAGCTGGTTCACTGAATTACCCCAAGCTCTGCTGTATGAAATGCACAGGTATTCCCAGATGCTTGGCTAATGTTTTTCATGCTGGACATTCTCCATTTGTTCTCAGACACAGGGATATTCTCTGCAAGCCCCTCTCTCCAGTTTGCTGCAGTCAAGGGTCAGAGACCTTCAGCTTTAGTAGTATAATGGGGAAAATGGAGGTTTTAGCCTCCATTGGGAGTCTGAGGGGAAACATTATTTCCCTTTACCTGGTTGCTCTTTAAGCAGACATACTTCACAAATACTTTGGCAGAATACCAAACATTCATTGACTTAGTTTGTATACCTTTTATGTAAAAATTTTTGGAAATGCTTAAAAGGAGAATGCTCTCCAAGCTGTTTATTTAGAGATCTCTGGGTTTGGTTATCAATAAACCCCAAATTAAACTAGAGTTAGACACTGAAATTTTGTGTATTAAAACTTGAAATACCACCAGATTCACTTCTGTGAAAAGGACAGTCAGTCCTTGAATATTTTCATGCTTGATTTTCATTTTCTTTGCCATGACTGAAGGAAAAAACCCATTCTGTGTGGATTCAGCACTCATACAGGGATCTCACTCCTCTTCTGCTGTTTTAGCCTATAATTGTAGATGGAGCACTGACTTTGAAATACAATTCCATCACAAAATTTTAGAAAGCAATGTGAACGGCTCAAAAAATACGTAAAATATGGTGTACAAGGTTTCTTTTTAACATACAAGTTTCATTACCACTTTTTGTGTATTTAGCCTTAAAATAATTGTTTCATATAATTTTGAAACATTTTGATTTTCTGTACATCTTACATGATTTCTCACAAAAAAATAAAGCTATAAAAATATACATTTGCATGGAAGAGGAAGAGATAAATATAGTTTTCATACAACTTAGCATTAAAAATTTTCTAAAATGTGTAACTGTCATTCCAGTCCCCTTTGAAAATATTTTCATCTGTTAGGTACATTACTCAGCATTAATGTACTTACAGCTTTCTAAGCAATAATCTGTTAATAAAAATGGAAATAAAATAATTTTCCTTCTACTCCTTGGCATACTTTTATATACTTCAATAGGTGTTTTAATGTAGGTAGGTTTCAAACACTCAGAATTGTGGGGAAAAATTATAATGGAGAACAAAACCTGGACTACTTCATTACTATTGTAGCTGTGCTTATGGCTTAAAAGAAGGTGATGGTGTTCTAAGGTAGTGGTGGTTATGTCTAGGTAGATAGATGGGGATTTGCACTGTTGTGTGAACAATGCATATGAAAGAAATGCTGTCGGGATGCTTAAGCAATTCAAACGGTTCAGAAGTTAAGCTTCCTTAAGAGGAATAGTTTGAAGTATTTCTTTCATTCCCAAATCTTTTCACCTCCGATTTTACAGAGCATTAACTCTAGAAAAAGTCCCAAATTTATTGGCTGTATAATGTTGCCTGAAGCAAGAGATTCTCTTTTTCTTCCCTGCACGATATCTTGAACTCAGATAGAAAATTTAGATGGAAAAACAGGAGGGAAAAGACTAATGTAATAACAAAAATAAAAAAGACTACACTGGCCAGAGGCAAGTGACAACTGAGTCCCACACTGATACAGGACTGTAGCTCAGACAATATCCTGCAGGACTGAGCCAGGCCTGGGCAATAGTCAGAAAAGCAGAAAGGGAGGATGATAACAAGCTCCCCTGGGCTCACAGGTGTACCCACAGCAATGGAGCAGGAGTTATGGGCACACTGATGACAATAAGTAAGATGTTACCTTTGAAACAGGGGTTGAGATCCTTGCTGTTGAGTTCCCAAGATGCATGTACACTGTGTGTGGCACACAGACTCATGGCACAGCTGTACCATGCAGAGATGCAAAAAACGCAGTCAGTGGATGGGAGAAGCACCGTGTCTCATTGTGGCACTCCTTCGGAACTCAAACCCATACCTTTCAGCAGGTGGAGCCACAGCAGTAGGTTATAGCTGCCTGTCTGGTTGCAGAGCTGTATCATTAAAGAAGTGATCTCTGTGGCACCCTCAATTTCTAAATAAAACTACGGTCTAAACAATCTGCAATGAGACTTGTACTGATCTTTTCTCCTAGTACATTTTATCCATAGGATTATTTATAGTTCTGGTAAACAATCACAAGGCATAAGAAGTGGAACAATAGGAAGCATAATAATAAATAGCAATTAATACATCATTAAAGTTTTTCTTCCCAAGACAGAAGGAAATGGAAAAAAAATGCATTTTGATGTCAACATCAGCAAAATTTCTGGATCCTGCTTTTTGAGTACTTAATCATCCTGACATCTAGGCACTTCCATGGGAGTTTTGGCAGTGAAACTATCCAGGGAAAACTTTTTGTTCAAGCTGGCCCCTCAGACTGCTCGTCTTTTCTTTTTTTTTTTTTTTCTCCAAAACAATATAATTTTATCATGATAACACAGCATAGTAAACATATTTCAGATTGTCTCTTGTATTTCCCAGGAAATTGAGATTCAAGTATTTAATTTAGACTTCATTAAACAGTTATTATATATTGAACAAATATCAGCTACATACTAAAACATATTTGCAGAGTATTATGGCGATGCAATAGGTCCATATCAATTTCACTGTTATGAATCTATTACATAACTTTTAATCCTTGGTGAGTGTTTAATAATCAGTATTCGTATAACATACACTAACTGTCCTATTAAATCTAAATTAATTGTGGCTTAGGGAACATTAATTTAAAAGGTTACCTATTTTCCCAGCAGATTGGATCTTTGTTTCATATTTTCCCATTAAAATTAGTGTTAAAGACTGAGTTTGTTTCATTTAGAATCTAGTTACTAGGTGACTGAATACCTGTGAATCACATTCTGCCAAGCTTCTCTGCTAACAGCAATATTAAAGATTCTCAGCCCTTTTCTCCCAGTGTAATTAGCATTATCTGGAGATAATAATGATAATAAAATATCACATATTTGTGTAGGAAAAGCAGTCTCTATTGGCTGAAGGAACTGCCATGCAGCAGTTCATTAAAACCAGTGAGTCAAAATTTGTCAGTGGGATTTGCATATTTCTAGTTTGCAAAATGACCAACTCACAGGAAAGGATGTCACACTGAAAAATTTGAAATACTTTTCTTGTTTAAATGAATCATGATCCCTACAGGGATGATCTAAAAGTGAATCTATCACTTGAGGTCCTCTGCAACAAATGTGAGAGGCTGCAGTAACACTGCCCGTAGACCTTGATGAAGACTGCATTTCTATGAGTAATAATTGACATCAGGGTGTTTTGGTAAGAGAACTGAGATATTTCATTGGAGAAAGGATCAAGAATCCTTGAAATTAATATCAGAACTGTTCAGTCATATAGTTTAACATATAAGAAGCCATCACAAGCCCATATTCAACTCAGTCGATTGTACCTGTTTTGAGGTCTCTAGAAAGATATTTCTGAGAGCATCCAGAGCTAGAGACTTAATTGCTTCTTTTAGTAATCTATTTCCAGTTACTGTTCACCTTTAGTTTTAAAAGTCAGTTATGCTTTTTTAAAAAACTCCTATAAAGGCATTATTCAGCACTCTTCATCTAACACACAGAAATTGTATCGATATACTGAAATCGTATCACCTCTTAGTCTTTTTAAAGCCAAACCATATCTTTCCTTCTGTGGATCTTTTCTTTACTCCCTCCAGTTTCTCAATCCCCATCCCCCCAAAAAACAGCTGCCAAAACTGTATACAGTGTTCCAATACTAGCTTCATCAATGTCAAATAACTTCTCTTTTCCTATTTACATTATTTCCAATTAACATGTTTTTTTCTTCTGCAACTGCACATTGAGAATCAGGAGCCCACTGAGCTGTCTGTTAGTTTATAGATCTACTTTCAGTTCTTAGTGCTGTTTAGATACCATGCCCAGGTATACTTGTATGGAAAACACAGGGATAATTTAGCAATTGCTGAGCTATCCTCACACAGCATCAAGGCCTTTTCTAACTCCACCCCAATAGTGAGAAGGCTGTGAGGAGGCACAAGGAGTTGGCAGGGGACATGGCCAGGACAGCTGACCCCAGCTGACCCAAGGGATATTCTGTACCCTCTGGCATCATGCTCAGCGTGTACAGCTGCAGGGAGAAGGAGGAAGCAGGGCACATTTGGAGTGATAGACAGGATTTGATGGAGCCTTGCTCTCCTGGAGGTGTCTAAACACCTGCATGCCCATGGCAAGTGGTGAATTAATTCCTTGGGAAGTGGTGNGGCCAGGACAGCTGACCCCAGCTGACCCAAGGGATATTCTGTACCCTCTGGCATCATGCTCAGCGTGTACAGCTGCAGGGAGAAGGAGGAAGCAGGGCACATTTGGAGTGATAGACAGGATTTGATGGAGCCTTGCTCTCCTGGAGGTGTCTAAACACCTGCATGCCCATGGCAAGTGGTGAATTAATTCCTTGGGAAGTGGTGAATTAATTACTTACCTTTTTTGAGTGGCAGCTTTTTCATTAAACTGTCTTTATCTCAACCCATGAGGTTTCTCCTTTACCTTTCCAGTTTTCTCCCCTATCTTCCACCAGGGCAGTGAGCAAGCAGCTGTGTGGGCCTTAGGTGGTGAGCAGGGTTAAACTGTGACACTCACATAAAGCCAGAGGTTTACATAACTTTTGGCTCTTGCCATCTATTTCTTGCTATACAGGCTTTGCACTGATATTGTAGTCCTAGCTCGAGTTTGGCTGAGTGAACTTTAATTTCAGCTGATTCATATCTGAAGATACTAAACAAACAACTGACAACATTTTACTTCACTGTCCCTCACACACTGAACAAATATACACAGAAAACAAGAAGTACAGGAATCAAGAGAGGATATGGTCTTGTGAGCCAAGGGTGGAAGGCACCTTCCTAGTCTTGTTTCAATAGAATTTTCTCCCTTACCCATTAAGTCATTGGTTAATCAAACTAGATTTTATTAGTCATGGTATAGGCTTACTGCTCAGTTTAATATCCATCTACGTTTGCCTCTGGAAACCAAGAGGAGGCTAAAATTATATTGCAATTTAAAAGAAGAGAATAACTGAGGTTTGAGAAAAAATGAAGAATTATAGGCCACTAAATTTAACTTCAATATCTGACAAATAACTAGAACAATTAGTAAAGCAAGAGCAATCAGTATGTAAACAGGTTGAAGAAAATGCAGTGATAAATCGGTAACACGTTTGTAAAAAGCATAAATCAAGTGAAACCAAACTAATTGGTTTCTTCAATGAAGTAATGAATGCACAAAGAAAAAGTGGTAGACAGAATTTCTTAATATTAGTAAAACACTGATCCTGGTTGCACATGGCATTCTCAAAAAGAAGTTAGATAGAACCAGCACAAAATAAACACAGAGGTAAATAAATCAAACTCAAAAAAACTTTTCCAGTTGAGCTGATAGCTGGGAGTAGGTCAAAAACACTTTGCATGATCAAACATCTTACACAGCTCAATTTAGACATGAAGAGATTTTTTTTCTTCAGTCAAAAATCCCCCATAAAACAGCACATCATGTTAGAAACACCTAAATAAAGAAACTGAGCAGACCAGCAAAAATGACAGCCATTTTGGTTCTATGCCAGCACCAGAATAGCTTACATCAGCATCAGTTTTCTGCTACACAGCTGAGATGCTTTATTTAGATACATTACATATTCCAAAGCGTATCTAAATAGAGCTTTGGTTGCTGCAGGATTATCTCAAATTTGTTTATTGACATTGCTTCTGTTGACTGGTTTTTCTGCCCATTCATCTAAAATCGAAGGATTCATTAAATGTTCATGCCTTTTTGTTTTGACTGAGTGAAAAAAGATGTCTGTTGGCTCTACGTGTCTTTGGAAGCTTTTGCACTGTTTTCTTTTAAAAAGCTAATAAGGATTTTTATGATTATTTAGTTGTTTTTACCACAGCAAATAGTCATGCTATTGGCAGGTATGGCCACTGGTATGTTTTTTGACAACTAAGAGAATGTTTTGGCTTTTAAGAATGCAGAAACTTGTTCTTGTCCCAAAAGCTGGTGTGCTAAGAGGCAATAGGTGATAGAGATATGAGATCCCAAGATATCAGTGGGAGGCTCTTTATAAGACACAGACAGCAATTGTAGCAGGAACATCAGCTGTCTCATCATTGTCAAGACTTTTCATTGCAGTTAAGGGAAAGGAACATTTTTAGAAGTTTTAAAGGATGATTATCAAGTTAGTTTTCCAGATTGGTATGAGACAACCTTTCCAAGTTAAGAAGGGTAGCACACACCTCAACAGCAGGTGAGCTAATCAAATCTGACAATAAAACACAACAAATGTATTTTAGTGTTAGAACAAAAACATGATGGTGAAAGGAGACACCAGTTGAAAAAAAAAAAGACAAATGCAGAGCACAGAGAATAGGCAGATGCAATCAACAAAGTGTTTTATGCAAGAAAAAGCAAATACTATTAATTGTTAAAGAGTTGATTTTGTCTGCACATAGACTTCAGTAGTATTTATTTTAAAGTATAATGAATATATATATATGCCACAAATAAAATCCTAGTCAGTAAAACTTTTGCCACAGTCATTTCTACACTCTTAGTGTAATCGAGATTGCATTAGACTTGAAATAAATGCAAAATTGCTTCTGACTTCCCCAGGAATGGCTTTGCACTCATAAGCAGTGAGCCTTCTCATTTCAGTCAAGTACCACATGACTTGAATTGTTAATTTTAAAAAGGGCAAGGATACAATATCATTAGATAGATTGGGGTTAAAAAGTTATGAGCTTATATTTTAAATAGTAGAAAATTACTTCACTGGGTTTCTTTCAGGGAGAGGATCACATATAAAGATGCCAAGATGAAGGTAATTTTGTTTTCCCTCATGATGAATGCTCTTGTCTTAGGTTTAAAATACATAATTAAAATGGATGGGTTTAGGGTTTTTTCCCCTTATAACTCAATTTCTACTTAGACGTGTTCACTTCATAGAAAAGAATGGCAGCAACCTTTAACAGCTTACAAATACATATTATGTTGCAAGTACTGCTTGCTGAGAAGAAAATAAAGGGTACATAAAGGGTACAGAGGGGAGATTTTGCTTTTGGTGGGTGGAATAGACAGTAAACGAGTGACTGTGGAGTTGCTGCTGTTGGAGGCCCACATGGCTGGAGTTGATGCCGTATGGAAACAGAAGACATGAGATCTTTTAAGTTACTCTCAGCAGGCTGTAAGGGTATTTTAAGAAGCCCACACAGCACTGCCTCTTCTTTCAGAGGAAGTAATGTGCCAGTCATGTTTTCAAAAGTTGCTGGGAATAGTACACCCTATCTAATATCCCTGTTTTTACATTCCAGGTAATTGTCAGCCTTTCTTTAGATGCTGGTATTTTGAAGCAGCACAGTGAAGAGTACAGAGATTTACGTAGCCTCCAAAGTTTACAATTCTTTATTGTGAGTTATAATAGATATAGATACTTCTACTCTAAAACTAAAGCCATTTGTTATAGCATGCCTAAAAAAAATATTCCTAAGTACCAGTACTTAAAAAGAAAAACCTAACAGCCTCTAAAACAGAGAAGTCTAATCAGAGCTTAAAATACATTTTTAGAAATGTTTCCTAGAAGATATGGAAGGGTATTTTTTTTCCTTTTTTAATTGAGAAGCTGTAATATAAATATCTATGTAGAAACACATATAGATAAGTAGTTCTCAGAGTTTTTAAGTGTTTTTCAGATCTACCCCACAGAAATACATTTGGTCACATAAATCTAAGAATGCAAAACAAGGTAACAAATGTTAAAATACAGATGCCCTTTCTGAATGCCTTCAGGAAAAAAAAAAAAAAGGCAACTTATAAGGAAACAGGAGCTGTGATTCTCCGATGGTGAAGAAATTTGAATTACAGCTGTATAGGAAATTTCAGGCTCAGGTTCTTATTTCTCATAGTTACTGTTCTCCAATTGCTAGTCTACAATGAAAAACAGAAAAGTTAATACATTGAAGATTCTTAACTGAACTATTAGCATAATTCATTTGCAAAGACATACCTCCTACAAATCTCTACCAACTTTTACTTTCCTATCCAAGAGGTACAGCTTCTTCTGAGGTGTAGCAAAGAGTACCATGCAATGGTCTACTATGCAATTATCTAAATCAAGAATCAAAGACAGTATCTGAGTAAGACTAGATGGTGGGAGCAGGAAGATTTTGAAAATGAAAAATGAAATCTAACCAAGTAATAGTAGAGTACTGTATTATCTCAGTTTCATTGAGTCTAGTCAATCTAATTGCCAGTTGCAATCTGGAAGACAGCTTTTCTAACATGCCCATGGTGGGACATATGGCTTCTTGTGGGACATATATCCAAGACATGCAAAAACCCTAAGACTAGCCCTTGCAGATACTGTGTGTAGGAGAGACAACCTATAACACAGCTGCGTATGGTGATGTGGCCATGGCAGCACCAAGATCAGCACAAGCTTGCCACCCAAATATTTATGTGAGTCTTTCATCAATTGCTATCAAAATAACAGTGCTATCAACACATCAACTGAGCTGAAACTCAACTTCTGTAAGTACACAGAGCTAATGACAGCCTTCGTTACAGAATAAGTTTCTGCTGGAAGGAAAAGCATCACTCCTGACAAGTTGAGATTCTGTGTTTCCCCAAAGTGTCTTTTGTTCAGTTACTCACTTTGCCTAGTTTTAGAGAGTGAACTGATTTAATTTCACGCAATTGTCAGCTTTGGTACAAAGTGCCTAAGCTTTCTCCAGCCCTTAGCATAGGCTGAGAAAGTTCATCTGCTCACTGGGAGTTTGTGTGCTTTCTTCGGAAAATTCTGATTGTTGCCACACACGAAATGCTCACATAGTTGGATGCACTGAATGTATTCCAGTATATAATGCCTTATGATCCTAGCTGATAAACAGGTTCCACTGAAAAAGTGCCATGAAAATACAAAGAGACAGGGAAGGTGGGATGACCTTCTCAGGCCATGACAGCAGGTGTAGAAAAGCAAAGCTGCATTAATTTCAATTAATTAATTAATTAATTACACTGAAGAAAATAGTAGTATTGAAGTACCTAAAGAGATTTCAATTTATGATAAATTATTCTGTATTAGTATGCTAGGATCTTGCCATATGTTTTAACATAACATTCCCTTGTTTGTGTGAATAATTGCAGTGTGCTAACATAGGTAGTACACTTACCCAAATTTCACATAATTGTGAATCAATAGTCTAATTTTACTAGTTTACCCACTTTTTCCACTGGATAAAGCCCTTTATCATCCACTATGGAATTACGACCATGGCTCTTCATTTTTTGTAATATAAAGGGTAGCTCCTTCCACAAGATTTTTGACAGCCTTGTGAAGCTGATTTCACCAAATATGCAGCCCTTGCTTTCTCAACACCTTACCCCACCACTTTAAGATGCAGTCAGATTTTATCTGACTCTCACAGGACAGGAAGTATAGAATTTGTATTCATATAATTTGGTTTAAGCTAAGTACATAACCACATTTAATCCACTTCATGTTGAATGATAATCCTTTGTGATTTTGGAGCCAGGTAAAAGTGCTGTAAATACTAGCAACTTTATATTTCTGGTTTAAAATGCCTGGGCTACTTGAGCTGACAGTGTGCATCTGCCTTGCTTAAGTAGCATTTGTCTATGAAAGACCCTCATTCTCAGCATTTGTGCTCCAGATAGTTTGGCAAGTCATTGTATTTGTATCTTCAGAGTATGCTCCAGTTTTCCTAGGCTCTTTTCTGAATAGAGTATGTAATATCAGGAGAACAATTATTTCTTCATAAACAATGCCCATGTTGATGACTGTACTGCTTGTAAAATTCACCTGTTTTATAGTCAAGCAATATATTATATAAATGTGAAAATAAAATGCTTTAGGGTCTTAAAGATGCACAGCTGAAGATCTTCTTCCTCTCCTAAATGCAAATGCTATTAAAATCACCTTTTCAGCAATTAAAGAGCATTAGGTAGACTTTCAGTTAAGATAAATTTACCTCAAAAATGTATTCATCACTCTCTTCAAAAGTAAAGCCCCAAAGCAAAATACACATAGTTGCCAGCAGCTTTAGTCAAAGCTAAAATTAGCCATGCTGATTAAGTGGATTTTGCATAACCTTAACTATTAATCCCTCATATTGGTCTTCTTTTCTTTGAAAAATCTTTAAGTACCAATAACCTAAAGGTTTATAGAGTCACTTTTTAATACTACTTAGTTAAGATTTAATCCTTTGTGTAATAGTTAACATTGGCACCATCTTCTAATAGCACAAGATTTCTAACATGCACTTGCTGAACAAAACAGACATTTTCAATTCCAGGGAAATAATGGCAATACACATAGAGCAGAAGAACTTTGATTTAAAGAATTAAAAATTGTACTTACAAGAGATAAAATGGAACTAACAGTAAATTAATCTCTCAGTTTTCTCTCTTTCCCTAAATAGTATTCTTTTCATGCTTAATTCTTTCGCCTTCCATTTTCTTTAACTCAGCTCCTTATTTTCCAACAGCTAGATTGCCTCCCATCTTACCTGGCTAAGCAAGACATAAATTACATTTTCCAGAAGACCAATAATGAATTTGACTCCAAGTGTCTTTTTGAAAGCAACCCCTGTTTTATAGACACTTCTGAAAAGGCAAGATAGTACTGAGTTCTGGATCATTCTGCTGCTGTCAGAGGGAAATTAAATTACTGCCTTTAAAAGTTGAAATTGTTCCTATTTTCAGAGTAGGTCAAGGAGGAGTGAAGTGAGTTGTTCTTCATAAAATGGTGTGCCTTTGCAAACTTTGACTCTTGTTTGGGGCTGGTCTTGCTAATACGGGGTGCTTTCTCTGAAGATTTATCCAACACCTTTTGTTTCAGATTTGCTCCAGGCTAAGAGCACAAATAATACTAGCTACCCAAGCTCAGCTGACACCTGGAAGCTCATTAGTTTACCATAACTCCTTTGTGTGCCCCAGCCCTGCCTCAGCATTTCATAGCATTTGCTCATCTGCCTGTTTTTTTACAAAAAGTAATCAACCTTCTCATTTTGTAATAATTTGCATTTTCTGATATTTATTTTTTAGCACCAATAATTTGAAAAGAGTTTGGCAGCACCAGCAATCCTACTTCCTTCACTTCAGAAATAATTAAGAGAAATAAAAAAAAATCTATTATAGGTAGCTGGTAATTATAGCTCACACTTCTGTTTTGCTAGTCAAACAATTAAAAAATCAATTATAAGGCAAATTAATTGACTAGTAAACATTTTTGCTCTTTTATATCAGCTAAGGTTTTGTTCATCTGTGTTTGAGCATTAATTCATTAATTGTTTTAAACATCACTTCATCAGCAGTAAACTCAAAGCAGCTGACAGTTGTGTTTTGTTTATATATTTGATCAATACAACCAGCTGAAAACTTTGAGATCATTGATCATGTCATGTTCTGCTGAGTAATTGGCCAGTAAAACTGGGTGTTTGGAAACTGATGACTTAGTGGTTCAAAGGTCAGTCCAGCAAGAAACTGAAGCTGGCTAAAACAGACTTACTTTTCTTCTTTGTCTTGCTCTTTTGCAGGTAGTCTTCTGGATGATCCATAAACTCATCTTTAATCTTCATGATATTTTTCCTCTTTTTTAAGACAGATTTTAAGACGTATTGTTCCAGTGATCACCTTAGTCTGCTGTGTGTACTGCATTGTAAAAGTACGAGCAATGGTATTCCAGATGGAGAGCATAGTGACATTTATAGGGTTTTTAAATGTTTCCTTTCTGTCCTTTACAGCTGTTTTTGACTTTGTCAAGCTTTCACCTTCACAGCTGAAATTTCTCAGATGTGATCATTGACCAAAGGTCAGTTTTATCCTAGTTCACTTATTAAGTTTGAGGGGGGAAAAAAAATCATCCAGTTTTGTGATCTTAAGTCATATAACAGTTTGCTTTTCCTTGCATGAAGGATTGTGGATTTTTTCTTACAGAGCTTTAAGCAAGACTCATACCTGAAGACTTTGAAATTTATCTCAGAGAATGCTTAGCATAGATATGTCCTTTTCAGTGCTTTTTTTACCAGTCTGTTCCTATTTAATAGACTTATACTGATTAAAACTTTTTTTTTTTTCTAAATGGTATGGCCTTTGTGTAGAAAAAACCCAGAGCTTTCTTTAAGAAGCAAATGAAATTATGAAATTGCCAATGTTTGGAAAATTGAATCATTTCCACCACTCTTAATGTGGTTTCTGTCTCAGAATAAGTGCATATAAGGATTTATCTCCCTAAATGATGCAGTGACATCACATAGGAGACAAGCACCCAGGAGAGATTGCACCATGGTCAAGGAATCATAAAGAGACACAGGGCCTGCAGAAGTGCCTGCCTGAGCAGAATGAGTGAACTCATGGGAGGTTACAAATACCAAATGCTGTGAGTTGGTAAAGGCATTGCTCCATAGAATTCCCTGAATTATGGTCAAATAATCAAAATTTTTTTTTCTCTTTCCAGCCTTAAACAAAAGTTTCCTTAATTTATCTTAGTGATGAATAACTATGCAAACATATTAATCAAACTTTAATGATTGTTAAGAGGATAAATTTTAAAGTGCTATAGATGGGTAGCAACAGAGATAAGCCACAATGGAAAAAGCATAGCAGTTTTTTGATGCTGTCCAATGAAAAAGTTTTGTTTCTATTGTTTTCAGATAGGTTTGTCACTTCTGTTAAAATTCTAGTCCCACAGTCAAATACTTATGCGTCCTCTTAGTAGATTGTGATCGCAACTCTCTTAAAAAGCAGCTAGAATTATATCTTTTATAAAATCACCTTGTTCCCACAAGAAACAAGTACAGGAAACCTGCTATTGCAAAGTTATGGATGAAAAGATATATTTCAGCAACCACTCAGCAGTACATACAGGTTACTGCAGAGAAGGGCAGAGCTGAGATGCATACTTTTGGGTTTCAGGTCTTGTTTCTGACATTTTAACATTTCAGCTACAAAGCTCTGTTAATGTCAGTTTTTGAAGGAATATACAAAGTTCCAAATTCTGCTGTGCATTCCAACAGACATGCTTGCCAGAGCAAAGCATAACTGTGTATTTGCTGTCAGTATACCTCAATATGAAAGAACAATTAAAGCTAACAAACAACTTCTAGCTTTCCATTTCATAGTTATATATTGTAAAATAAACATCTATCTGCATTAGCTTTTCAGAAATGTGCTTGCTGCCAGATAATTCTGCAGTAGATGTGAGAAGGTATAGATAGGTATTGTCCTCTGGAAAGGACATGTGCCTGATGAAAGATCTAAATGTTTTCCTAATCCTGATATTGATCTTTTGTGTGGCTTTTGAGAAATCATTTCTCCTTTCATTAGGGGCTCTTTTCTCCTGTGTAATGTCTTTCCAGAGACAGAGAAAGATCTGTGCATAACGGCATTATAATCTTTTTGCACTGAATGCTTCTGGTATTGTGGCAGGAAACAATTGGTATGAACTTTTTTTTTTTCTTTTTATTTTAAGGATTCCATTGTCTTTTGGCAGTGTTATTCCCTAGGTGTTGTGTTCTCCTTTCATTGTTTCACCTGTGAACACCTTTCATTTGAAAACCCAGTGTCGTGGAAGCACATTCAAGGGAAAAAAACCTGAAAAAAATTCGAATTAGGATCACCATGTTTTTAAGTAGAGAACAAACCAGTGCCTATAAAGTATTCTAGGGTAATAAACAGGTATAGCGATAAACAGAAGTTATAGAAATCACAAAATCTTTTCTTAAGAAAGTGTTCCGAGCTTGCTCTGTTTTGCTGACATTCTCACTGCACTATTGTAGGAGAACAAAGATATTGTTAATTTTAAACCTTCTCCTTGAACAGCAAAGGTATGGTTAAGGCACTAATCCAGCTGGATAACAATTGCAAGCTCTATAACCAATATCCCATGACACAAAACATGGTGAAAGATTCATATCTTGGATCTGTTCTAGGCATCAATCCAGGGCTGTGTTCTGTAACTGCAGGAAAAATACTGAACCTGCAGCATTTAGGAAATCCTTAGAAATATTTATATATAGCATGAGGATTTGGCTAATCTTGAATAGGAGGGGAGTGAAATAAAAAAATCCAAATCCCTCTTGCAATACCTGTTAACATCCCATGACATAGTGGAAGTTCAGCCATGTTGAAAGAAGACCGCAACAGTAGCTTTAAAATATCAGTTACAGTCATATGAAAAAAAAATAATTTGGAAAAAAAAAT
>VWYP01033524.1:0-29254 GCA_013400435.1 Pycnonotus jocosus
GTGGAAATTCCCTCAGGAGAGCTTGATGGCCGTCCTCTGCCCCTGTGTTTTAAAAGAAGGTGTAGCTCAGGGGTGAGCAACACTGAAGTCCAATAGTAAAAATGTAGGGGATGGTTCAGGATGGAACAGACAAGAGTTATCACCAGTTAAAATAGGGGGGTGGGGATGGTGGCTGGTACTCGGCCAATGGCTTGACCAGCCTCTCAGAACTTTCTAGAAGAAAGGGAAAAGCCTTGGGGTAAATGACAGGGCCCCAGGGGGTGGTAACTTTGGGAAAAGACCAAAGGTGAGTTTTGGAAAGGGGTACACAAAACAAAACCATTTTACAAAACTTAACAATAACTAATAAACATAAAAACCACACCACCACAGACTTACTTTCTTTTTGTGGTCTAAAGCTGAGTGCCTAGTAAATTCTGAAGACATCAAAACTCTAACTAACCCAACTAAAAACATCCTAGGTTCGCTGGAAATACAAAAAGCAGTAACTAACTAGAAGACAAGAGACAGTGAGAAGGGAATGAGTTCTCTACTCATGTACTGGTTTGGGGTATTTACTTCAGTTTTCACATTACAGATCAAACCAGCACACAGAAAAATTTGGGGTATTTAGAGCCACACTGACTGTCCTACAATCTAATATGGGCCTAGAGATAAAAATATTTCACTGATGGATCTTAAAGATCCTGGGATCCCCAAATAGATACCTGCTAGTTCTCCTCAGCTGTGAGGTGACACATTGTAGATGCCAATTGGCAACCACCAAGCAGTGTGCTGGTCTTGGGGGCTGTTTTACACTTTGCTCACTGTGCAGACAAGAAGACAGCAGGCTTTCCAGGGGGAAGGAGGATGTAAAATGACAGCAGCTGTGTTTGAACTGGTCAGAGCCCCATCCAGCCCAGCACCATGTTTCTCAGAGCAACCAAAATGGGATGAACTTTAAGAATGGTCCAAACAGTCCTGATCTTAGGTTACCTAGCTTTGTGTCTCAGAGCCCAGGGTACAGCTTTTGCACACGCATCTGTCCCAGATCTCTCAAATCAATGCAAACATCTGAACCACCCTCTGGCAGGACTCATATTTTAACTCTATTAAGGTATTTAGTGAAGAGCTGGGTAAAAGAATTGGAAAATGAACAACAGCAACAATTCCTCAGCTGCAACTTGATATCCAGCATCATGCAATGACCAACAAAATTTCTCTCCAGGATGTGCACAAGTGAGAAGTGTTAACTTTTCTCTGGCAACAGTTTATTGTGCAATTGTGAGTATCAACATCCCAGCTGCCATCAATTTCTTTTGTTTCCTCAAAAGAGCCACACGGCACCAGAGGCACAGCAATGAATTGCAGAAAAGTGTTTCAGATGGTTGAGTTCTGGTATTTTTTGCCCCCTTCACAGAAACTGTCTCTAAATAACAGTTTTGTAATATCCAATAGACATTTTGGAGCAGACGTTCAGGAGTCCCACACTTACTAAGCTTGCATCTAGCATCCCCAAATTGTTTGCCCCAACAGCTAATCCTGGTGTTCACGTNACATCTAGCATTCCCAAATTGCTTGCCCCAAAGTGAAGATGCCTGAAAGACTCTCTACATCTATTATAAGTCTCTAACAGCTAATCCTGGTGTTCACGTACACATTTTTGTGCATCAAGAGCAGGCTGGTACAAAAATTTTCTTCCTCTTGTCTATGGGTGGTACCAGTCTTTTCTGGCTTGTGCAGGTAAGGGCAAGCTCCTAAGCACCCTCTGTGCCCTTTCCTATTTGTAGCTGAGGTAGGCTGAGATCCATCATTTGAATCCTTCCTGGTACTTACTTTACTTTTATACACTTTTATCTTTTTACACACCTATGCCAAACAAGCAGGAATTACAAAATATTTAACTTCCTAATTCAAGCAGTCTTGTGGTGTGTCTGGATGCAGGATAAGCAGGATGCCGATCCTTTATAGGGCTCTCTTCCCAGCCCTACCTTCTGTCCTCCAGTTCACCTACCTCATCCATGTATGCCAGCACTGTGTTCTGTCTCCATTCATCAAATCTCTTACCACAACATGCTCAATCTTTAAACAATTTAGTTTAGTGAGCAGTTTTTCATACTGGAATCCTGGTTCTAATTCAGGCTGGAATGTTTCCTCAACCAGAGAAGTATCTGGAGACTCACCTGAGAGTAAAAGTGAAACAGAGGCAGAGACCCAGCTTAAGTGGTCTGAGCTACCTTCCTCCCAAGCCAATGCAGAAGATGGAACCTTCTCCAGTGCTGCAGCAGATGTTTCACACACAAACACCACTGTGGGAATGTGCCCAAGGGTAGGTAACATCCACTGTATTTCCTTGTACTATAAAAGCCCCACTGCTCAGCCAGCTGTAGCTTTGCAGCCTTACCTGTTTTCAGGCACTGTATTCCGCATATAATAATTTTTAGAAGCCACCTTCAGAATGTGAAATGGTGCCAGGGCATGACCCAGAATGGAAACTCACCTGTCCATCCTGTCAGTTTGTTTGGGTGGGCCACAGAATACTTCTGGTGTGAGGTTACACAGGTTGCCTGCACAAGAAACCAGATGAGTTCTGAAGCCTTTCCCTAGTTCTAGGTCCATGATTCCCATTCTTCTGGTTGCAGCACTGAACATGACCCATCTGATAATACGACTTTTTCTCTTGGCATTTTGTTTTCTTCATTCTTTTCTTCCTTTTCTTCGGTCTCTTCCTTTCCTCCTAAGAAAAGTATCCTCTCTTCCTAAGAAAGGAAGTAAGCTTTGTCTAAGGATAAAAATCTTTCTACTCCTTTGCAAGACAGAAGAAATCTTTAGGGCTTTCAGCTATAAAAACCTAATTTGTCAGGTTTTTTTCCCCCTCCCCATCTCTCTTAATGGATCTCTTATGCATTTATAATGTAGTCAGTACCACAGTATCTAGGGACCTCATAAAGAATTTATAGAGCAAACATTTTTTTTGCAAAAAGTTTCTAGTTCTCTTCTGGCTATTGCCAATCTCTGAATCTGTTCTCTTTGATTTGCATACGAAACCAAGTTGCCTGTTTTATACTCTTGACACAGACTGTCTTATAGGATCCTGGCTTTGCATTTGGGATAGTAAAACCAGGTTTCTCTGGGATTTGTTTTAGCAGTTATTAACTACAGAGCAGTCTGTAATAAGCAGAACTGGCTGCATTTGTCCATAAGCATCAGCACTGGCACTTTCTTAGCTCTGTGCAGAGCGGTATGTGAGGTAAGAGCCTAGAATGTTTCACTACACCTTGAAGTGACTGTATAATTACTATGTAGAAAAAATACTTCAGTGCTGGCAAGGAGTGATATTTTAAATTTCTATGTCACTAGCAGTAAGTAGCTGTATGCTAGAGACACCTCTAGGGAATATCTTCCTCCTCAATATCCTAAAGATTTTGACTGCTGCTTGCAGGGTGACCAACCCCTCACAAACACCTAAGATGTGTGCATATGATTGTGTGAGGAAGTTACACTCCTTCAAGGCCTGAGTCTCTAAAGGTGAGCTCTGTAATACTGAGGGCCTTTACTGATCCAGTTTTCTGGTCTCCAGTACCATGCAGCAGTAGGAGTTTGATTTTGACTTGGCAGAGCCAACAGAGACCAGCTGAGGGCAGTGCTGGTGCAGCAGCTAACACTGATCAAGGCCTTGGTGCCTGTCTTACTCCAAATCAACCGGTTTAAATTTTTGCTACATTTGTTTTCCAAAAATAATGTATCTGTGCAACAACATCTAAAGAGAAACATTCCTTCAACATTGACGGAGCTATCTGCACTGAATTTTATTTCCTAGGTAACCAAAAACAGTTATCAAAACCCTCAAACCCAGTGCCATGGATGGAGATATATCTTGGGGTGTCTGACTCCATTCAAAGAGCCTTAGAATTATCTGCAGGGCAGCAGTGAGGGTGAGCTGTGCTGTTCTCTAGGGATACTTCTGGATTTGTGACTGAACTGAAAAGATCTACACAAGTTTAGTAAGAAAAGAACACTGATTAGTCAATTGCAAAATTAATGAATTCAATCACAAAGTAGAAGAGCCAAAATTAAAGTCCTTCTGTGAAAAAAAAAAAAACCCAACCAACCAAAAGGTGCCACTAAACTATCCTTGTACTGAGGCAGTCAATGTGCCAAAGAACTGCTCAGGGTCAGTGCCCTTCCTGGCAGCTCTGGACACTCGATCACCACTGAGATGCCCATCACCTCTTATCACAGTAACCACTCTGCTTCTCCACTGCCCACAAAAGCCTTCACTTAACAAGTCCAGACTTGTTAACAGGAATGCTGGGACTGCTCCATGAGGACCAGGTGCAGGAACCTCCTCAGCAATTTCTGTGAGAAGCAGATGTGTGGATTTGTCCTCCTCACCATTCTGCAGCAACAGTTTCCTTCTGCTTCCTCTCCCAGGCTTGATCTCACACAGCAACCCTCCATTAACTTGATCTTACTGGAGATAAGATGTTTGATTAACTACAAGTACTCATGTAAAGGAAGTCTTCAATTATATCTCTATAAAATTATGTCTTAAAGTATAAACAGCATTTTTACTAGCTTGTTGAATAAATGATAAAGACAAGGTGAAAGGCATCAATAATTTAAGCTAGTATTTCTTATTTCTATTAAATTATTAAACTAAAAATATTCCTTACAGTATTTTCAAAATACTCTATTTTCTGTCAACTCTTACAATTTCTAGTTATAGAAAAACCTCCTGTGAAGCAAGCTGTGTAGCAAACCCCCATGTAATCAAGAGGGAGCACAGAAATTTGGAAAGTGATCAGGACATAAGCAAAAAAATGAAATGGAAATGAACATCCAAACCAGCAAAATATATTTAAGTAGTATCACAAATACACTCAAAAAATCTATTTACATATCTAAAAACCGCATATTCAATAAAAATCCTCCCACAAAAGGTATTTATAAACAAAAAAATTAATCTGATTTCATTGTCTACTGCTGGCAACAGAGGCGCTTTACTGCTAGCATAGCATTAACTATGCTTTTACAAAATAAACAAAAATATTCTGAGAAAAACTTGAATTGAAGACTGGACAACAACTAAAAGGCATACAAAGCACAAGGAACTGCAAATACATAACTCTAGTAGTGCAAAAATGAAGAACAATGGCTTTTCCCCCCAATACTTGTTCAGAGAAAAATACTACTGTGAATAAGCAATTTGAACCCCTTTAAAAGACTTACATTTGTAGGTCTCAGTGCATTTGCATATTTTAGCAAGGCTGATACTATACAGGAGGTAAATAAAACAAAGCCAACATAAAATTATGCTGTGACAAAGGTTTATAACAAACTTTATGGTAAAATGTCTGAATATACAGTACAGATACAAACCTCGCAAAAAAGTTTTTCTCTCCTCAGAAATTTGTACCCGTTACCACTGAACATGTATATAACTGATAGCATATGTAGTATTCTTTGGAATTGGAATTATATTTAAATTTCTTTCAGGCCCTGTCTTTTATACAGGAACAGCAGAAGGATAACTCCTCACTTGGATTACAGGAGTTCCCTGTGTATGTCCCTCGGGCACATGCCTGAGGCTGGGCAGAGACCTGGGGAGAGGTGTAAGCACCAGGAGCTGGAGAAAAATTCCACCTGGGAATGTGGGTCAATGTAGGATGCCTTGATGTAAGTCAGTGCAGAAGTGAAGAACTGATGCAGTTGAATTCCTCATCATCCATAGCCCTAGTTTGATAGTTTTGAAACACATGACAGTCTCTTTGTCCAAAAAGGCCTCATAATTTGAACAGCTGTAAACATTTTCAAGTTAGAATTTTCACCATGCCTTTGCTGTTTAAAACAGCAACAAAATCAGAAGCAGGAACACCTTAGCTCATGTTAGAACTACTTCAAATTCAGAAAACCAGAGGTCTATAATTGAGAAAACAGAAACAAATCTGCAAACACATGATTAGTTTTGTAAATAGTATTTTTGCTCTATTTTTCAGCTCTTTATCTGCCTTTCAGCAAACCAGCTGAATATCACCCAGTCTATCCTAGAAAAAAAATCTAACTTTGATAAGTAAGCTGGAAACCATTTAATATCAAAAGGCAAAACAGCAGGACAAACTGTTACATTTATTCTGTCCAGAGCTAAGTCCATCACTGCACTGCATAGCAGATTGCTGCTCACAGATGCAGGAGAGGTCAGGAATCCCAAACTTTTCTTGTTCCCCTTCAAAAAAGAAAGATACAGATGCTGTCCATAAAAATGTAACTGTAAAAGGTAGAGATTTACCCATTAAGATCTGTCCATTTTAATTAGTGGCAAGTGTTATGGTTGATATTTAAAGCTTTTCCAGAACAAAAAGGACTATCTTCCTGACTTCAAATGTTCACAGGGTTACTACCATGTGTTTATGTTTATAGTGACTTTTCTGAAAATTTCTAAGGCTCAAGTTGTAAGAATTTATGATGCAATCAGGTGAACTTTTACTGAAAGGGAAGTCAAAACAATGGTGATTTTACAACCCAAATGTAAAGGCAGTCTTTACGGATCTACACTCAAGAGCTGATGACCAGAAATGGAAGACAGTGACTTCTGCAGAAGGCAGTGCTGCTTTTCTGCAACCTGACGAGTGCTTGTTCAACCCAACTTCAAGCATCCAGTTAATGTGCTTGAACAAGGAGCTCAGGTACCCAGCTCAGGCTCCAGAGGACAGCTTAGAGGTGCTTTAAGGTTATTCAAGAGACATAATGGATTTACCTGTTTGACCTTTGGCATAGGAAAGCAAAACCACAACTAAAAAATGTAATGCCCTCAATCACAGGAAAATTCATCCTAGAATAGAGACCAAATCAGTCTTTCTCTGGAAATATTTACTTCTCCTTGCTAATGAGCAGTGGAGCACTTCAGGTCACTAGTGTGGATTCAGATATCCAGCTTTTGGACATCTGAATTTAAATGAGATCGCTCCTACCTCTGGCTCCCACATTAGGAACTTAAGTTGGATACCTGAAGCCAGATGGTGTGAGAACCCTCTGTCCTTACTGACAAGAGCCACCTCTTGATTCCCTGACAGAGCTGCAATCACAGCATTTACTCAGACAAGACCCAAAGGCATTGAGTCTTCATAGGATATGATTTATCTCTCATTTCTTTATCCCCTTTTCATGTCATGGAAGGGGACAGAGAAAGGGAAAGTGGTATGGGAGGCGGTGTCTTGCTAAACAATACTGTCTTAGTGGCTGCCACTTGTAGATCTGAGAAAATCACCACTTTGAAGTTGGTGGGCACAAATTGCTTTGGCTGTTGTAGCTCTCATTATTTGTTTTGGGAGTTACTGATGGGTATCAGTGTTAGCAGATTCTCTAACTTGACAGTCTAAAGAGCTCAAATGGCATTAGAAAAAGCCATGATGGCGAAGACTTAAGGAGCTACATACTACTTGCATGGTACTTAAATTAAAAAAAAAATTAACAAGTTATATTTCAGACAAATATCAGCTACTCCCTAACACTTATATTAAAATACTGATGGAAACAGAAAAAAAGTGAACTGTAGGTCTACTGAATTGCACAGACATATGCAAATAAACCACCACAAACTGTACTGTCTTAGCCACTTATTTGTTTCACCCTGTTTTCTGTATTTGAGAAAATAGCATAAAAATGCTATGCAGCTTTTATGACTGAAGGAAAGGATTTCTAGAGGCTCACACAGCTCTGGAACAACTAAAATCAAGACCTTGTGGGTGGGAGAAAAGACTTAAGGAATACTGAGTATTCCCTCTTCTCCTAAGGAAATAATCCATTCAAACAAACTTTGCTTGTGGTTTTAACAGATAATGAACACATTGGTTCAACTCTGTACTCAGAGGCATACCAAAGACTTCAGATAAACATGGAAGCAAGGGAACACTTGTATTCCCATTTTTTATCTATGGATTATTTTTTTGTTTAATTCCTTGGGTTTTGTTTTGCTTTGTTTTCTTCAGAGTAGCTTTTCAAAATACAAACTAGTAAGAGCCTGGAAACCTAACAAGTGAGGGAAAAATGCTCAGTGCTGTTTTTATTCCATATAAGAATTAGCTACTGGGAATGTATGCTCAAAGATCACCAGCAAGATACTTAATGTTGAAAGTAACACTGAATGTTTTTAAAACTCACTTCACTCACACACTGTCTGAGGAGTATCACAGCATTAGAGGGTTGTCTGATTTCCTTGTTTTCCATGGCAAATTTCCACTGATGGCAGTAGAGAACTGAGGCAGGGCACAAGATGTAAAAGCAAATAAAACTAAAGCTTCTTGGTAGCAACTTACATAGAGTAGCTACATATTCTGGAGTTTTTTTGGCTCAGTGACTCCACCACATGATTTCAAGGACATGTAAATTGATTAGACAATTAGCTTGGTTCCTTTCCTGTATTTAAACCGTATAGTGAACATAAATGACAGATCAGCATGGTGTAACATTCACAGGAGCTCCTGTCCATCAAACTGGTGTCTCTAAACAAAGGCTGCCTTAAATAAGACATATGAACATGTGACCTGTCTCCAAAATGCATGGTCATGTTAAATAAGTCTCTTACATATGTACATGTAAAAAAAAAATCAAAATACCATAGTTTTACCCTCTTCTGTTTAAGATTGCAATTTCTAACTGTTGCATATACTGTAGCTGCTCAAAAAGCTGAATAAAGTGAGTAGAGCAGACTTTTTCAGAGAAAAATAGTCATAGAAAAAGTTTTGAGTATGGTACAGTGAGAAAGTTCACAGAGCTCCCACTTCATTATCTCTTTGGTTGCTGATTAGGATTTGACGAGTTTGAAACCCTGTCCTGTATCCAGCACTGTGGGAAGAAACCAACTCATTTTCAATCTTTTTAAGCACCTAAAGCACGCTTTACAGACCCAGAAGAGATTGAGACCACAAAACCAGTTTGCCAGATGTACTAATGGATAGGTGATGCGTGGGAAGTACATCATCCAGTGTTTGGCAACGTCACTTCCCGTTGGCAGATGCAAGGTGTAGTCGCTCCAGTGCTTTGACACCCCATACAGGGCTTTCACCGTGGGGCCCTTCTCAGACCAGCTGATGCTGCTGTCAGGGTTACAGTTGTACTCAACCCACTGCCTGGTGAAGTCTCCAAGCTGTGGAGGGTCTGCTTCCTCGATGTCTACAACTCTGGCCATTTCTGCTCCTTGCACAGCAATATACTGGTCATTTACTTTTCTTACTTCTTTAACCCAAGGCTGAGAGTTCTCACAGTCTAAAACAATGATCAGTCGAGAACAGAAAGTGCCATTCTTTTCTCTCCACCACTCCAACAGCGTGTCAAGTCGTAAAGCATCACCCCCTGCCACAAAGACAAAAAGATTTAATATCAAGATGAAAAAACAGAAACTTCTGCAGAACTTTAACAGTTTTGACTGTCCTAGGAATCACTTACTTTAACAATTTGGACAGATATAACAGATGTTTTCAATTCACCCTTTCTGTCTGTAAAAATTGCATATCTCCACAGAGGTATTAACTGACTTGCTGTAGCAGATGAAGCCATTAACTTACCCTTGGTTAGAAAGAAAACCCACCACCAATAACAAAAAAGGAATTCATTTACAGAGTGAAAGAAATTATAGCCAATTGAAGAAATCTGGAAAATACAGATAAACAGAGAAAAAAAATCTGAAATAACGTTTAAATTGTATTAAATCTTAATAATTTTAGGAACAGAACTAGGACTCTTTTTTAGTATGTTTTTATAAATATTAAAAAAACGTTCCTCTAAGAGAGGAATTTACAAGAAAATACATTTTCAAATGCTGGGAACGAAAACAGTTTCAAAGCACAATGAAAAAGCCACATGCAAGCACAAAAATTCACATGACCAGCAATGAAGAGATTGTCTCTATAGAGACAGCTGTTTTCAGAGCTTCAAGAAAACTGGTATCGATTTACAACTGAATGAAACAAAAACCTCTTTGGATTTTTTCCACAATATTTTTTCCTGTCAGGTCAGAAGACCCTTGCAACTAGTATACAACTTCTCATGTTCTGTCTCAGCTCTTGCTCCAACAGCACTTTGAAAGAAGAGATTGTAATAAACCCTGGTGTGTTACCTACAGTGGGAAGTTCTTCTGCTTAAGGGTACTGGATGCTGCAGGATCTATGCAACTTTGAAAAGCAGACTACTTACTCAGGTATGTAATAACAACATCTTGCATACAAGTGAATAACTCTCCATTGTCTCCTCAGTGATATTTAAGTAAAGAACTGGTCTTGGTTTTGGCTAGTTGAAGCTATGATACAGGTTTACAACAAAACCACTCTAGTTTGAAAATATCAACTTAAAAATGTAGAAGTACAAAGGTATTTAAAATAACTGATTTTTAATTCTTGAGTGATTTTTCTCTATGAAATATAATTAAGAAGTGTTTAAAGTGCTGTTAGCTGCATATTTCAGCACTTACATTTCTCTGTAAGGGGTGACAAAAAAGTGCTTCAAATTACTATCTCAGAATTAAAGGGTTGTGCATGCTATTGCAGTTAAAGTAAAAGCAAAATTACAGAGCTGCGTCTTTCTCCAAGAAAAAAACCAACCAACCAACCAAGCAAAAAAAACCAACCAAAAAAACCCCTGGANTTACAGAGCTGCGTCTTTCTCCAAGAAAAAAACCAACCAAAAAAACCCCTGGAAAATTTAGTACCAAAGAAAATCTCTAGGATACAAACCTAAAGTAATGACTTGTCTTGGTACATGATCCTCAAATTGCAGTAGTTATTTACAGCAGAGACTTATATAGAAATAGTTTCCCTTTTCTAGGTACACCTTCCAATGTGAACTATCTATAAAAATTTATTTGTTCACATTTTAAAGGCTTATAAATAAACCTTATTTAAGTGTAGCTATGTAGGAGTGCAGGTGATTTCAAAACAGCATTGGATAGAATCACCAAAAGAAAACCACATCATCCTTCATAGCCACAAACACATGCTTGGCTTCCAACCCTATGGACCTCAGACACATGGGCTTATCACCCAGCACAAGATTTAGGCACCAAGCTGTGCAAGAAATGCAGGTGTCTGGCTCTCTGGCAGGTTTAGCAAGACAACAGGTACACCAACACTTTCAGGAACAGAGGCAAAGCTTTATTATCCCAGCTCATGCCGTTGCCTTCACTCACATAACATGACCTCCCAGGCTGACTGCTGATACTTTATGCATGACTAGTTAACAGTTTTTTATACATCACTCTGTTGCATCTTAGCTTCCAACAACAGAGAAACATCATTACTGAATTAATAAATTCAGTAAGCCTCTTTTGAAAGATGTCACTACAAAGAAAGACAACACTGCTACTGCTGTGCTGTACCATGGCATAAGCCAGCAGTGAGAAACTACCTTTTCAATCAGACGAATGTTTTGTTTCACTGTTGTCACCTCTTTTCATCCTCTTTACAGGTAAGAGGATAGTACAGATTACTGGAACTGATGACTGAGGCTCTATCTGTCACAAAATGCCAGTGTCCAATACATGGGGCACAATTACAGTCAAACAGCCTTTATCTTTTCAGTTTATACTTTCAAGTTACATGTGGGAGCAGTGATATCTGGAAGGAGGATCACATTACACTCCATCATTTAACTAAAATTAATCACAAAAAAAAGCATGCAAGACCTGTGACAGCTGCCTGTTCTCCTTTATGTGACTATACATGTATCCAAGTAGAAGCTGAAGATGAGGTTGGACAGAGAACTGAAAAGGAGCTTTGTGAGAAAGTTGAATACCACTGCATTTACACACTGTATCTTTCAGTACTGAAAGTTTTAACAGTTACCTTGGCCTTTATCCTAAAAGCTAGATATTAATTTAGGTTGCAGCTACCTACGCAGTACAGAGACCTGAGCTTCCCAGTCACACTCCAGCATGGCTAGATGTAAGCCAGGACTGGGGTAGAAGCTGTCTGATTTTTGCAGCAACATTTGGCTCTACACATCCAAGAAAGCTGACTTTGACTATGCTGCTGGCTGGTGCACAGGTGAGAGGTGGAGTTTTGCTGACAGTCTGCTCCACACAAGGTGTGGACACATTCAGCAATTGCACAGGGTAGCAGGCTGCTCTTATGGACAAACCACCCTTTTCCCCGAGAAGTCATCTGGCCACCCTACATACACTGTAGGTCATCACTCGCACTAAGCTCACAGTACAGCTGTGGCTTTTTAAAACCTCTGATGCAGATAAAGCCCTTGAGAAAAAATACACACTGCTCTCCAGCAGGCCTAAAGGTTCAGGGATGGAGCCTCCAGATGGAAACCGAGCTGTGCTGTAACACCTATCTCAGCATGAGCACACATTGAAGGGTGTGCCCCACTGAAGGGCAGGTGCACCTGGAGAGACCACTGCTGACAAGGAGCCTGGAGCTCACACTTTGGATAGCACTTTGCTATCCAAGAGAATTAATTCTATCCCAGGAAGAAAAAAGCTATAATTTTCAATATATTTACTATGAGATTCCCTTTCTGCACACAGTGACTTCAGTTCCCTACAGCAGCAGAGCAAGGCTAAACCTTGCTCTTCACCAAGACTTGACAACTTCATTAAGTTTACCACACAAATGGGCCAAGAAAAGGGAGAAATGGTGAAGTCTATGCAAAGCATATGACAAGGCATTAAACTGGCCCTTTAAATAGAGGTTTACAGTCTTGAGGTTACGCTATGCCCACAATCACTCCCAAAGTCTACAGTGTCGGCAAATCATACCTGTTTTTATGATACAAGGTTTGTTATATGTTTGAAGACAGTTTGTTGTATGTTTTTCTAGTCTGAATTGTGTATCTGTCTCCTGTTCCTTTCACTGATTGTCTTTTACAAAAAAAACAGCAAAGCACATCTTAAGGACATAAATGCAGTCCTTCGTGACAGTCTAACTGACACAGTGAATTACAGAACACTCTGTAATTCACTCTGTCATGTCCAAGGAATGAGAAAAATTATGCTTGTTCATTACAGTGAACAAATATTCCCCAAAATACAGGGAAAAATCTGTCTTTACAGCAAGAATGTGTAATTTCCACTTTTAATTCTATGCAGGGAAAAAAGCAATTTTTAAAGTTAGCTTGTTGAACACAAAATCACATGGGAGGAAAATCAGGAGAATATGAAACTGTGTTGAAACCTGAAAGAATACATTTGGGGTCAACAATATTAGACAGTTTTGAGAATAAGCGTAAGATTAGTTGGCTGTAAAAGGGATTTTTAGCGAAGTCAGTAAATACTAAAACGACAAAATTCATGAAGTAACATACCTGACTGTCATACAATGCAAGGAAGGAAAGAGCCACCTCTTAACAATAACTTACCCGCATACCAAAGGGGCTTCTGCATTTCTACATTCTCTCCACTAGCAGAGGTAGTTAGCCTGCATCTGGCTTCTTTTCTCAATTTCATGTAGTCTCTGAATCTTTTAACAGTCATGCTCTGTAATATTACCTTTTCCTTACTTCTCTCCCTGCCAGCAACTTGTATAAACCTGTTCTCTAAAGACTGATGGTTCTTTGCCATTGTGAATAATACGAGAGCAAATATATTCAAACCTTCAAAGTTTTGCAATACAGTATGATTTTCTACAGGATTAATGTATTGATTTGGAAAGTTTATCAATAACCAAAACAATTAACAAAAAAAAAAAAAAATTCCCCAAACCACTTACCTGCCAGTGCCCATTCACCAGTGCCATGTGAGTGACCACTGTAATACAGAATGTAGGTATCGTGTCTGGGTCCATCTGCAGTCCGAAGTTCAAGAAAGGATTTGATCTTGGAGTGAAGAGTATCAAAGGTCAGTCCGCTTGTAGAGTAATCACAACCATATGTCTCAATCATGTGATATGCAAAAAATCTTTGGATGGCATTAAGCATGCCAGTAGACCTCAGATTTAACTCTTGGACATGCTCAGGTGGAAGAAGAGTTGGTTGGCCATCAGGACTAAAGAGAAGGAGAACAGTTAATAATTATGGGTATCATTATAACTGTATGGTATCATTCTAATTAACGATAATTATTTCATGCTTACTGGACTTCTAGTAACTGGTGATTTTTTCCCCTGTGCATATTTTCTCTGCTATGAGGTAGCACTGTTCTAAATTCAAATTTACTTTAAATTTCCAGCTCATAAACAACTCAAATGTCTGTATTTGAGTGAGGGACCCTCCCTTCTGTCACACATCAATTCAAAGCACAGTCCTTACTCAGCTCTATGCTATTCCCGCAACTGACAGAGGGAGAGAAGGAAGCTGTGATGAGAAGAAGGGAGGCTCCAACAATTTCATAAAGTCCCACTGAGGAGCACTGCCTTCACACAGGCAGTTTTTCATGAACAGCTAGAAAGAAATGCAGGGAAAATGAGTGCTGATCTGTATTAACCATAATGCAAACTAGTTTCCAATAATGGACAAAGGAGAAATACACACACACTTCACTCGGATACTCTGAAATATGGAACTCACACAAATACAGTAATCATTCCTTGTTTGTGCTGTTCAGATGCTGTTCTTTCAGCATGTGTTTTCATTAAGAAATGTGTTTCAGATAACAGTATTCAGAGCTTAGAAAATCAAAGTTTTAAGAAAGTTACAAACTAGACCTAGAACAAGCCATGTATGTGTATTTATGTCTATGCAGACGTGAATATAAGAAAATAAGAGTCCCTGGGTTACAAAATGAATTTTATTTGTATTGTTATATATATTTTATATAAAATACAGATAAATATACTATAAATAAATCCAAACATATACAGTATATAATGTACACTATAAAACCACTCTTTTTTTTAGGTCTACACAGCTATTCATTAATCATAATAATAGGAAATTTGGTCTTGCAAGACACCCAGTTAGGGGAGCGCTCTTTAGAATGTATTTTCAGAAAGAGAAAAGCATTCATCACTCTTCAGCTGATGCAATAAGGCTAATGAAAGGGAACATGACTGACAGCTGGGCCAAATTAGCATCATTTATGTTCAGTTACAGACATGGAGAGGTTTTGTGAGTGGTAATATGGAGATAAAGCTTACTCTACTAATACAAAACATGACAATATAGTTGTTTTCCCCCATATATGTATGTATGTGTGTATTCTTCATGTATTTTGTTTGCAAGACAGTGTGTAAAGCTACCCAGTCTCCTTATTGGTCTAGCTAATTAAATTTTGCACCTTCTCACCTGTCTAGGGCTTTAATGAAAATTAATGTCCCACTGGTATAGCTACATTGAATAGCTCATCATTACTGTTTGTCTCAGCAAGTGAAGACAGGGTCTATCACTGAAACAGTCAAGCTTTGTTAATAACGAAGTTTAGTTCTGTCAGGTCCTAAACAGTTGCTCAAGAGTACCTCATTTGCTCAAAATTAGAGGGAACTGCCTGTGCCAGAATAATACAATACAATGAAAGAATTAAGTTGCTACCATGGAAACAAAATTAATTTATTTTTATTATAATGTAAATTCTGAAAATCTGTTTTTCAAATCTGTAATAATAATTGACATGGATTTTTTAAGGACGCACAGCTGAAAGACTTTAGATCAGAGGCTCTGAAAATTTATTTTTTACAATACTTAAGATACAGTTATCTAAGATTAGCATACTATCTTTGGGTTTTTTTGATGTGGAATTCTTCCTTATCCACTAAATCCATTACACATACTGAAGCTGTGAAGTTTTCGTAAATTGGGCAGTTCTATTTTGAAGCCTCTCATTTCAACTTACTACACTATTTCTCTTGTAGCCTGGAGAGATAATTTATATAGCTCCTGTTTATCATTTACAAAAAAAAGTGCACACACTGATTTTAATTTTATGGCAAAAGCAGCACTCACAACTTTAAAGCTTATAAGAAAAACACACAAATGGGCAAATAATAATAGTACAATCCCTTTACAATCATGCATTTCTCATATGGTAACATTCATGTTGGAACAAAAATCAGCTTCAAATTCTCAACATCAATACATGACACGCAGTGCATTTGCAAATCTAATTCTAATGAACTTTAAATGAAGACACTACCTCATTTAATTGAATTCAAAATTATTTTGAAGTGATCTGTTTGGATTATTAAATCTCCTCATGTAAGATACCTGGTCTCAGTCGAATGCCCCAATTCTCCTTTGCATGAGATACAGACTGTGAAATCTGCCTATGCACAGCTGGTCTGTGTTCATTATCTTTCTAAAAGCAAATTACCTAGATAGAAAGGTGGAGTTACTCATTCCAGGGTGAGACAAAGGAGAACTAGATAATCTGCCTATTATTTGAATTTGTATTTAATTGTTGAAAGAGCCAAGCAACAGCACTGCATTGCCTCCATGAGCAAACAGTACATTTACACACTGTGAAGCTGAAATGCACAGTAACCATACCTGCAAAAGTTGGTGGGAATCACAACAGCATACCCAACACATGTTCCTCCCAAGCAGTTTCCCAGTTCATGGAAAAGCCCATGAGCCATGGACTCCAAAGGTAGAACGATGAGAAATGCACTCATGAAGATCCCATTGGTTGGCTAAAAAGAAAATTAGGAGATATAGGCATTGTATGAAAATCTCTTTGTTTGATCCCACATAATTGGGAGAGACATTCAAAGTATTACTGGTCATGTATATTTATTTTTCCATGTAATACACAGTGAATTACTGTAAAAATAAACGAAAAGCTTTGGGAGAAGGTGCCTGGTAAACAAGGATCACTTTTCTGAAAGGAAAGCATTTGAAAACACTGATAGCACAGAATTTAGCTGTAAAAGCTGTGATCATAGCTTAGTTTTGCCAACTGAGGCAATGAAATCAAATGCCACAAAATTAATTGCATGCATAGAATAGGAAGATCAGTAAGCATCTGCAGGGTCAGGCCTTAATCAGTAAGGCACAGCACAGATATTATATATCTAGCATCAGATGACAGCACATTGTACTGCATCCATCCCTGGAGGCATTTAAAAGACGTTTACATGTGACACTTTGGGAGGTGGCTTACTGGTGGACTTGGCAGTGCTGGGTTAATGGCTGGATGTGATGATTGTAGAGGTCTTTTCCAACCTGAACCATTCTATGATCATTAAAAACATACATTTAACTTGTGGCATACTACGTATCACACAAGAGATGAATTTTGAGATAATCTGTGAACATTATTTCAATTAAAAAGACAATTCTTTGTCAGCTACATAAATACCAGATGAGTAAAGGAACATCCTCTACAGGACTTCACAGCATTCACAGAGCTAACAGCTTATACTGAGCTTTCCTGCTTCATAGGGAAAGGGTAGTTTTGGAAAATATTACACTTACTAATACACAGTTGATTGCTGTAAAAAACAAATAAACAAGAAGTTTCAACAGTTACATCTCAACCACTTATACTAGTAAAATAAAAATGGACTTCTGAAATGCCAGATGTCTCTGAGAAGCAGAACAGATGAAGATTCATTTTAATTATTTTAGAATGACGTGAATGGGTTTAACGAGGTATTAAATGCTTTAGGAATGACAGAAACAGTATTATATTATACACCTAAACAAGAATTTTAATATCCATGGTGCATTTGTTAAATATTGACATTTGCTAGGTAGCAAAGGAAGTAAATTCATAGCTGAAGATTTCTGTCTTGGGAAGAATCCTTTTGTCTCTGGTCTCTTCTATGTTTCATTCACCCTCTTTGTACAAATCTGAATTTTTTTTTTTTTTTTAATCTGGATATTGCCTTACTTTGTAAGACTTAGTGACTTGAAAGGCACTGGTAGTTCAACTTAACACAAAGTCAACACTATTAAGAATTTGGAAAGTATATTATACTGAAAAAAACCCCACCTAAACCAACCAAGATCTTGCTGGCACATGGCACTAGCTCAACTACATTCAGTTTTTCAACACAATTACTTAGCTTGAAAGAACAGCTTTATTCATCTAATGTGCTAAGAAGGAATTGTTTGCTACTTCTTCTGGTTTGAAAAAGTGTCCTATCATACTTCTGATGGAAGGATCCCACCTATATGTCCTTGAAATGGTGACAGTAATACTTCTAATCACAAATAAACACCAGAATCTGATATTAAATAATAACTAACTGACAGCATTAATTACTTGAAATCACCAGTAGATAGGAAAGCTTAAAACACTGTAACTATTATGGTACCACCTCAATTTGTTTTGTTGTCAATATGGAGAAAATAAATTCTTTAACTAAGGAAATATAATTTCTGTTTCAAATGTATCTGCAGCAAGTGCTCCTTTTTGTTGCTCTGTTTCCCCAAGGCACTCTGAAAAAGATTCTGAGTGGCAGCAACAAAATCTTACAAAGCTCTGGTTAATTTTTTCCTGTAGAAATCTTATGAAGCATAAAACTGATGAAAGAGTGGAGTTTCCTAGCTAAAATAATTTCAAGACTTGGAGACTTAGTTTTTCAACTGTAGACTCCAGAAGCGTAATGTGTTTTAAGTTACAAAAAAAGGGAAGTATTTTTGTGACAAGTTCAGCTTTTCCACCACATATAAATACATTTTCTTGGACTTTGCTAGAGCAAACTGCTCCTATATTGTGTTAGTGTTTTGATCACAGTGAACATATTACAAAACAAAAAATAGATTTGCCCATAAAAACTAGAGTGATCCTTATATCCTAAATAATACTCTTCTAATATTACTTTATATAGATTTTATTATAGTTTTCTTACAACATGCCATCTTGTTCTAAACATTCCCTGCACTTCCTCAATCCCCTAAACACATGCAACTTATTAAATCCACAGCATTCTGCCACAACACAAATTGAAATTATCACAAAGACTCATTCTGACTAAGTTTAACTCCTAAAAATATTTACATTTCATTATTGAAAATGCTCCTACTAATATGAAGATACTGACAAAGAAAATTCCCAAGTACTTGCGAGGTAAGGATCTCACATAGGATCCTCACTAAGGATCATCTTGGTGATCCACCTTGCCCTGTATCTTGCTTTGAGTTTGTACCAAATATTGTAACAGGTATGGAAATAAGCTCCATAGTGTTATGAATCAACTCAGCTCCATCTGAGGTTTCAACAGTGTTGTCTTTTAGAGGCCACCTTACGCTGTGGAATAGGAAAATGTTTGATTTTTTTACATTTGTAGACATCTATCTAATGTAAAGATCCTGGCACTTGCTGTTAGCACTTTTTCAACAGTTTCAATTTAGAAGAAATAGGTCACAAATGTAAAAATGACTAATGATGATTAGAACAAATCTATAGTAGGATGATAAAATATCTTAATCCAGCACTGAAAAAAAACCAAACCAAAACAAAAAACTGGTAGCATTTTAAAATACCTAAATAATAAGAACTTCAAATACCAAATAATATCTGATTTAGTAATTGCACTAAAACTGAAAGAGAGGTTCCTCCTTTAAGGAAAACAGTTAAAATTCCAGGTGGAAACTGTCAGTGCTTTATTAAATCCCAAAGATCTGATGACTGGTTCTTAATGCAGCAGATGGCCATGGATGCACAGGGAGAGCCAAAAAGGGATTTTGTTCTTTCATCTGTTCAACCCATTTTCATTGTTTTCAATTGCACTAGCAATGTGAACCTGCAGTACATCCCTGAACTCCAAGTGCCCATTGATTCCAGACAGACTGCTCAAAAAACAAGCAGAAGACAGGGACTAACTAGGCAATCTCACTAAAAAAACCCAATGAGAAATAATTTTATCTCTTAATCTTTGGATTGGGGTTTTTTTGTGCCTTTGTCTGTCTTGTTGTAAAGGAATTAACAATGAAGTCTCATTAAAAATAACATAGAAAAGGTAAAAGAAAAAAAGTCTACTTCTTGCCTCTTATGACTGAAATGACAGACAATAAAAGATTGGTGAGATTTCCCTACTAGTAGTATCTTCCCACTTTCTCTTTTTTTGAGCACTGTTTATTGTTAAGTGTAACAGTGAGAATGCCAGAATAATTTAGAGGTACTTTACAGCCAAGGTGTCATTTTATACTCATGAATAGGATCACTTCCATGCCAAAAAATAACTACTGTTTGAAGCAGAATAACTCTGGAACTGTATTTAGTTATGGATGTGTGACTGAAGAAAAAAAAAGAACGAAATGCATAAAATATCAGTTTAAATTGGAAGAGAGTTACAAAGACCTATAGGAAAGCCCTTCTTTTTAAAACAGAAATGAAATACTAAACATATGTCAACTAAGATGACCAAGGAACCACTGAATGGTTGGGGTTGGAAGGAGCCTCTGGAAATTGTCTGGTTATATCTAACTGACCAGTAACTGAGAAAGCTTACAAAGATACCCTTGTGCATTTCCAAGCAAAAATACTGCCTTGCTTCCCATTATCCAAGCTGAATATTTACCTGTTTTTATACACAGACACACAGAGATACACAAAACCCCCAAACAAAAGAAGTACAAAAGAAGAACATCCTCTATGATAGAGAAGGCTCAGGAGAAAAAGGCTAACTAATCTACAAACATTTGATGAATAGCTCATTTCAAAAGAGGACAAGATATGTATATTACAGATAGAAAAAAAGCTTAAAGACAAAATTTGTAAAGCCACAAAGTACCTCAGCTACCAGAGCAAAAAGTGTTATAACAAGTTACCAAAATGACAGACTATGGAGATCAGTAAATAATTCTTTACTTCTGACTATTGGAACAGCAGTGGAAAAATCTAGAAAACAGTTTGCAGAAAACAGTTGTCACAATCACTGGCAGATGGATTTAATGTGTTTCCCATCCCTGACTCCTGTTCTAGCCATAGGAAATAATCTACTTGCATTTGTTCCAGCAAACTCACAAGCAGTTATCAGTTCAAAAGCATACTGAAAACTCGGATGTTTTTAAATACAAAAATGTGAATCCTGAAATTAATGATTTTTTGACTAAACATATAATAGGCTCTTTAGACTAACAATGAATACTTTCTCTTGTCAGCAGAGATCCTCTCCAGGACTGAGGAGCTCTGGAAGGTGGTGATAGCAGCAAGGTGTGCTGCCACTGTGGATTTCAGCAGGCAACCCGAGCTAGCCCTTGGGACAGGACTGGAGAGGTAGAGAGCCAAGGAGGGCTGAGCACACACCAAAGAGAGGAAGACAGGCAGCAAAAGGACACACGACAGAGGGTGAGTTTGAGAAGAAATTGTGAGCAGTGAGCAATGGGGACTTAGGATGCAGCTTAAGAGCTGACGGAACAGTGGGAAAAGCGAAAATAAAGGTATTAGAAAAGAAACTTAACAGAAAAGCCTTTAAAATACCAGCAAAGCACAGGTATTGAAGGCAAATGGGCAAGAAGGGGAAAAACTGTCAGTGATGAAACGAAAGGGGGGAACTAAGCATGACCAGACAGACAGATGAAAAAAGGCAGGAGTGGCATGGATATTTGAGAAAATATGAAAAGAGGCCAGAGGATGCAGCAGTGCCACTGGAAGTGGGGGGAAACATAACAAAAAATAGCCTCAAAGAAGTAAAGCCTGAGGAGGATTGGATTAAAAATACAAGCCAGGAAGAAAAGTAGGGGTAAAGAGAAGGAGAGAGACTGGATATGATTTGCATTCAAGTTATTTAATCTGTGATGTTAATAAAAGTATGTCTAAGTACATATAGATGTTACTATATATACAGGCAACCACACCAGAATAGAAACTACAAAATCATTAGCTCTTCCCCAAACAGGAAAATACTTTATGATACATACAGTAAACTTATTTGTCTCCTATAAATAATTCAAGTTAAATGGTACTGTCCATTTGAGTACTCAAGCATGTAATGAACATTATTATTTTACCAACCCATGAAATTGACTAAAACCAAGAATAATGTACTGAAACTACTTAATTCCCATTACTTTACCTGCTGTAACATAGTTAATTTTTCTCTTGGTAATATTAAATACAAGCCTTCCAGGGATAATAATTCTCTTTGGTCAGTAATTCAGAAAACCTGTAGGTACCTGGACATTGAGCACTTAACAAAATTTGATTTTAAGTTTTTGAGAAAAAGAGTGCCCCCAAACCTGCAAATTTTTCATCATTTTATTGGATTCTTGAAGGAGTAATATCTGAGTCATTTGCATGACTTCTGGATCTTGTCCAATCCAAGGGCTTAATTACGAACAGGCACATGATTAATTGCTGAAATAAGTTGGCGCTAAAGAGTCTATTGATCTGACTGAAATTACTCAGACAAATGTAAAGGCAGGTGCTGGCCATTTCCTGCAGATTTTGCAAAGAAAATGTCTGCATATTTTTACCAGCAGGACAATATGTCTTTGCAGCTATAACAAGGATTATTCTCAGAAGGAAACCATGTCCCAGCTGAGACATGCCCCACTGAAAGAAAAGCTGTTACTCCATTTTTTATTGGACCTAACTTTAACACATCACTTTTACAGTTCTCCCCAAGCACACATCTAAGTACCATGAACAGAGACTTTAACCTTTGTCTTCTGACAAAGGCTATGTTCCCCTTAAAGAAAGGTCCTTGGCTAAGAGGACTTTTAGCCTCAACAGCTCTGCATCAGTAAGAAAACCACTGTCTCTCCTACAGGAAGTTAATTCACCTCACTTTAAAAACTTTCCCACAAAAGATTTGATATTTTTCTGGCAATTTTAATAAAATAGGATACTTCTAGACACCAATAACAGTTGTATAGCCTGTTTTAGGTCTTGACTTTTCATATACATGAGATTCATAGAAGCACAGATACTACAGTTATTAGAAATACTAAGAAGACATATATAAAGCTTGCAAAACATTTTGCATGAAAGGGAATCTCCTCCTTTTCACCATTCCATTTCTGGATATAAGGGAGATTTTTTAATAAACTATTACTAATTATTTATTGCTGATTGTTAGGAAGCACCTTTCAAAGGCTCAGATTTTTAGCAATTTTATTCATAGGAGGTCAAATGGCAGACCACAAAGTGATTGCAAGCCTCCTCTCTTATCAAATGCATTACAATTAAACAAGTTTTTAGTGAGGAAAGGCATAAACAAAAAATGCTTCACCTTCCAGGTAACATTTAACAGATTTCGAATATAATTCACACATACTGAAATTACAGAAATCCCAAACTAATGTTGCAAAGATTGAAAATAGTTCATAGTATACATATAGAAATATTTTAAATGATCTTTAGAAGAGTAAACACATTTTCAGGAACTAGTGGCTAAGGAATATTTGGCATTCCTAAGAAACTCTAAGGAATATTACATTTAAAATGTACATGTAAAATGTAAAAGAAGTTTCCTTAATATAAAAATGTAAGAATGGCTGTACTAATCTGCACCAAAGGTCCATCCAGAAAAATATCTGGTCCCCAAAAAGGCCAAATGGATGCCTAGGAAAGACTATAAGGACACAGCAAACATGTTTCCCAAGTACTTTAACCACTAGTGGCTCAAGAACTTCCTGAGCCAGATGTGGTTTCCAGATAGTACACAGACCCCAGTGACTTCTGTCCAGCCTCCTCCTGAGCCTCTGCAACCATGGGGCACACATGCCATGCCATGATACACAGCCCCAGAGCTCAAACTATTCCCACCTACCTGGCTCCAAGTCTTGCCAACTTGACCCCCCTCAACTTTTGCACTGAACTGATAGTTTTTTGTTTATTATCAGAATTGTTTATTATCTCTACTTCTTTGGTTCTGCTTCCTTCTGTCCTTTCTCCAAATCCAAATACCATAACTATGAGTGACGACAATCTTCAAAAAACAAAGCAAAAGCTACCCAGTGTTTCTTGCAGGCTTGTCTGTTAAGATCTCATATTCTTCATACAAAATACCAAACCCCAACATAGAACCTTACAAAGTAACTGGTAATTTCATCTTCCACTAACTTCTTTAATACCGTCCTTCCACAAGGTTATTTAATCTAAGAAAATCTCCAGGATTAGAAATTCTACAGGAGTGGGCAGGAAATTGTTCTGGGAACACAACAAAGACATGTCTGTAAATCTGCTCTACTGTAAATTATATTTTCTATATATTAATACATGTTTGTAATTCATATAAGAGGTGAACGGATATAAAACTGTTATTGTTGTTTATATCAATTTAAGAAAGAAAACAGGTTCTGACTGCCCTGCCCCAACTATGACAACTGTGTCTTAACTTGGGCATTGAACAAACCTTTTGAAAGAAATGTATGCTTTCTGCTGAAGAAAGACAACATCCTCAACTTATAAATGGAAAGAAAAGTCAAAGGACACTGTGTGATTTTAATGACTGCTCTTTCAGGTACCATATCCTGGGGTGCATAACCAGATTTGAAAGTGAGAGATTTAAAGCTCATCTTATACCAACAATTTATCACCTGATCTCTGATTCCATGTAATTGATTAAAAGCAAAGCAAATTTACTGAAAAATACATTATTTAATATATTTCAATCGAATTAAAATAGTCTGCAACAAAAGTCCTAGATTTAGTGAGCATTACTAGGGTTTAAGAGAAAAGAAATTTTATGGCCCAATGAATTCAAAAGCAAAACAATTTCCCAATAGGTAAATCAAAGCACTCTGCTCACCTCTTTTGCCCTGCAAGAATTACCTTTTCCCATGCTGCCAACATAAGGATGTTTGTAAGCTGCACTTGCTTTAACAGGTCACAGCCAAGGCAGCTCAAAGTGTTGAGTTCAAAGCACATGACGGTGAAACCATGCATTCCAACTTTGAATTGCTAACCCACAGCACACCATCAAATTTTAGGAATTTAATGGAGCCAGCGATTCTCAGGATTATTGTCAAGAGGAGATCAAGATAAAGAGATTATTATTTACCTGCCAAGAGACGGCTCCCAAAACAGCAGTCGCAACAAGGCTGAAAAATACCAGCTGATGTGAGATCAAACAGAAGTGACGCATTCCTTTCGATGCCATGACTCTGTCCAGGCTGTTGTTGTCTGCACGGTGAGTGTAGTACACCTTGTGGCAGTCATTTAGCTTTGTGTGAAATCCCCAAAGAGTTATAAAAAAAATCACATGGCAAATCATCCAGAAAATTCCAAAAATAGAAAAACCAGGTATCACAAAATACCAGAGTTCCAAATCACCCAGTTTAAAGGCTGCAAGAATGAAAAAGATCAGTTCAATGACTCCAACTGAGATGACAGAAAGCCGCCTGCAAATTTTACCACGGTACAGGTAGGGCTTCCATCGCTCAGTAACAGAAAGTCCACTGAAGTAAACATCGAGAAGGGGGTCTGAAATGAGGCAGCTGAAGAAACATGCCAAGGCAAAAGGGTTCGTGGGGATTTGGAGTGACGGAAAAAAGAGTAGGGATGCAATGGCTCCAAAAATCGCCAAATTTGGAATTGCCAAAAAAGACTTCATACGTAAGTCAATAATCAACATGGCCAAAGCCAAGACCAACAGAATAATACTTACAGATTTTTCTACCAGCATAGTTGTGCTGGCAATTGCAAATCCAACTAGCTCCAAAAATTCAACTGTTGTCAGCAGAGTCGGTCGATGATGGACACAACCACAAATCCTCTCAACTAAAGCACATAATATCCTTAAAACAATGGCAGAGAGAAGCAAATATTTTGTAGCTTCTTCTTTTACATCAGTTTTGAAGGCAGAATTATTGAGAAAACAGAGAAGGCCAAGTAAAAAACCAAACCAAAGATTGGAGAGACTCAAACTTGCTGTTTCCATTGAAAAATAGTAGTACAGTATGCTGGCAATTCCAAGAACAAAGAGCCCCAGAATAAATATTACCAAGATCAGTGCATCTGCAGTTTTCTCCCACCTGACATACAGGCCCATGCAAATGGCAACCAGCAGGTTGATTCGGGCAAGATAACCAAGGTATCTGACTGATGAGTGCATGTTCACTTCTCTGTTTGCTTCTTCCAGCCTTGTCATTGCTGCATAGAGACAGTGACTAACACAGTAACGCAGTGACCTACACATCTAAACTGCAGTTACGGGGTTCACCCACTTGGCTGACAGTAAATACTCGGGTTTCATCCAACGAACACAATGCAACTGCTGCCTTCTGTAATATCATTTCAGTAACAGAGGTCCAGAACCCTTGATGTCCTGGAAGAGAATTAAGAAAAGTTTTAATGGCAAATAATTACTTTTAAACATATAGAACATAAACATGACCCATCCCAAGTTTAATAGCTAGAGTAATTAAGCATGAAAACCAGTATAAAATGGGTTCTACATAAACCTTATTTCATAACTTGAATGAGAGAAAAACAATCCTGTTCTGGGCAGTTTTCTGCAAGTCACTGAATAGATATCTATATTAGCCATCTATGGATAGCCAAAACCCTTCTACGATAGCCACTTGCTTCTAGACCCTTTTATAATTATTTTAAAACATTGTTTTATTTCACCATTACATTTGGGAAGTTCTCACTTTATATTAAATCTTTTCAGTATGCTTTACTTCCCTTTAGCAGTCAAATAAGTATATGATTTACAAAAAGAAATTCCCATTCAGTTAATAAGCTTAACCCACACTAAAAAAAGATATTATTATTTCCATTTCAAAAAAGGAGAGTGGACACATAGATGTAACAACTGATTTGGCATGATTTTCAGAGATTTCTCCTTACATAAAAGCGAAGCCTTCATTTGCACCCCTTCAAGCCAGTTTCCTCCCTCCTCAAAAAACAAGAAAACAAACAAGCTGATCAGAATAAATATTACATCTGGAACACAAACACCTCCTACTCAGATCCATTTAACTTACATGATTTTCTATTTAATACAGTTCAGAACAGACACTAGTATTTTTAAGGGGCATTTTGTAATGTTATGGGCAGAATCTCCGACATGTAGAAAGACATCTATGTAGCCTCTATAATTTTTAAAGTAATTAACTAACTGCCCATCTTACAGAGACTTCTGAAGAGTTACTGGTATGATAGAGAAAGCAGCGTTCCAAAAACATTCAGTGCTAGATTATAGCTTACTGCTTTTATTTGTAATGGTGGGGGAAGTGTTAAAAGACACCTTGACTCAAACACAAAATTTAGACTTTATTCTCTCTTAATTTTTAAATTTTCATTTTTTAAACCGGTGAACATCAAATGGTAAAGTGAATTGACTGCTTTGCCCATAATTTTTGGCAGATTTGAAGACTGACACGCAGTGTAAAACCAGTTAAGTAATTGCTACAGAGAAAAACTAGGCCTAAGAAATCCTATTGTTTAAATTACTGTTTGGTAACATTTTCAAATTATGTTATATATCAAACAACAATGCAGATATCACTTGGAAGAACTATGCATTAAAAACCTGTTTACCTGAAGGAGAATACATACCATATATTTAAAGCAAATTGCTATTACATCTAGTTATAGGAAGTTATTCTTTGGATTTCAACTGTGCATTTTCATAGTATTCACTATTATCAGTGTTTTACAGATATTGACTTAACTCTGAGTTGCCTGGATGCTTAATATCTCACAATACCTCTTCCCTCGCTTAGTTAGGTACTTTCTGTTCCTCTCACTCTTTTGTTTCTCCATTATACAGATACACAAACATGAGTTATCTTTCATATTCCAGGTCATGATACTTTAGGTTTCATAGCACTGACTGCATCTCACTGTTTCTTGTACTACAATCAACATTCGTTTTATGGACAACTTGAATCATTTATTCCAGCTGCTACACGTGCCCTTCCCCTGCCTCCTGCTCTCTCTAGTTCAAACCATGAATACAGAGAAACGATTTCCCATGTCCTTTCAACCCACAGCACTGACATGCAATTACTGCTGTTCTGAAGAACGTATGCCATGCCATCCTGTTTATCTGGATCCCTGAGCCTTTCTGGAACCCCTCCAAGCCAAGGGGCTAACCCTATAAACGTTCGGTTGGGCAACAACCCCAGAAGCCAGCAGGAATGAGCCCTTTGCAGATGAGCAATCGACAAAGCTCCCGCATCACACCTGGCTTAAACTTTTGCTGCGATCACTGAATTGTTTTCTGTGGGATCGTTAACAGCAGCAAGCTCCCTTCCAGGCAAACAACAGCCACTCTGACAGGACACAACTCTCGCTGGGTCAGCTCATGCAAAGTAGAGTTTTGCTGCCAGGACACCACAAGAAACGTGAAAGAGAAACTCCTCTGCTCCTGCCCTACCAGCTGCTTTGGGTGCTGGGGTGGGGGAACAAATGCAGCAACGTATCTGTTCCTACTGCAAAGACACAAAATCTACTTGGGCACAAAGGAATTGCAAAATGACAGCTCCGACTGTGAATGCAATCTCTTCTTCCTGACCCCACCTTCTAGCCAACCAGCAAAAACGTGTACTCCTAAGCCACACTATTAAACATTAGAATTTTTAAACCAAAATACATGGCTGACTTTTTAAGAAGAGGAAGAAGTGCATTTTCATGACTTATATATCCCATCACACAGCTATTACCAAATAAAAATACAACAGTAATTGAATTTTAAGGAGAAACTTCAATAACTGATTTGTTCTCTAAAACACAGCTACTTGCTAGTAATTTCTGTCAATACTTTGTTTACATAAGGCCTGTTCAAAGTCCTGGGAGCGGGGTAATGCTGTTATGTTTGTTTTAAACTAATGGCTTTAAGCTTTCAGGTTGAACACACTTTACATATCTCAGGAAATCACATTTAGATTCAAACTAAAATGTGGACACCCACTTGTAAGTATTTATCGACTTTTGAAAATATAATTTCAAGGAAAACCTGGAGCCTCATTAACATTTATCTAATAGCTTTCCTGCATGTAAAGAAATACTGCTCTCAATGTAGTTTTTACCCTAACTTGTCTAAAGTTGTAAAAACAACCAAATCCCAAAGCTGGTTCAGTAATTAAGCCCAGGTGAGACCTATCTAAAACAATCCACTTTCCTTCACCTTTATTCTTCCAGCTTAGCACTTTTCTTATTTTTAAAGCAATTCTGTAAGCGTTTTTTTTAAAAACAAAAAGTCTATTTAGCTAACACATGAACACAGCAGACTTTAACCCCCCGTGAAGGACTGCATTAGTTTCCAGATGATAACACCGCGCCCACAGCGGGGATGGCGGGTTCGGGGCGCAGGGCGCGTTCCCGGCTGGAGCTGCAGCTGCGGGGCCGGCCCGGCCCGGGAGGGTCAGTGACGGCACTGGGCTCGGCGCTGCGGGGCCCCTGAGCAGCCTCCCCGCGACGCCGATCTGTGCTGGCGGCCCCCGTGTCCCACGGTGATGTCCACCCGGCCGCCCTCGGTGACGAACCCGCGGCGCCCCCACC
>VWYP01033524.1:36231-53799 GCA_013400435.1 Pycnonotus jocosus
CAGGCTATATTACTCCAATACAATATCTGTACACTCCAGCCTCAGTTTCCATCCTCCTAGCTTCTAATACTGCACTCAGTGTACTTTACACCAGGACACTGGAAGTGAGTGCATGGTGCCTAACTAAAGAAAATACTAATCTTTTTTTATAAGCAGTTTCCCTCTCTCTCAAAACCCAAAACTCTTCAATGGAAATTTATTTCCATATTCTACAGTTTGCATTCTCTGTATGTGAAACAGAGATTCTAAAATTTTTGAATTGAAGACATTTATCCTTTAGTTACATAACTAACATTTCAATTCCTTTCCTTGTATTTCCACAATTACATTCTTCTTAATCCTCCAAATAAACTGAAGTATTACTAAACTACTTAGTATATATCCACAGCATTTCTGTATGAAGGTGGATAATTTTTTTTTTATTAAAGAAAGAACTATTTAACACTCTAATCAACATTATTTAAGAAACTGGCTTTGTAAGAAGCCTCTGTACTTCAATTTGTTTTAAATAGTACTTTAGCATCTTACCTAAGAAATCTACTAAATCAGAAAATTTTACCAGTTTATTTTATTTTTCAGCATTTACCACAATTTATCAAGATAAATTTTTCAAGCCAGGAAAGGACATTAACTACCATAACAAACCTCTGGCTGTTATTCCAAGAAACTTAAATCAGCCCAGGCAACTGCTGGTCTAAAGATAAATCTATTCAGAATGTTATGGTGCTGATGCAGCTCAAAGTAGAGTCATCTTCAGCACATCAGGGCTCATTAATTCTGTTCTGGAGGTAGGACTAAGCTTATTCTAGCAGATGCGTTTGACTGCTCAAACTGTACTCTCTGTCCCTCCAAGAACACTTGCTAGCCAGGCTTCAAGGTGCCCTGAACATCCCAAAGCATCCAAGAGAATCAAAGATGGTGAGCTTGAGACAGGCCTTTAGTCATTATAGTCACTGGAGAATTAGTCAATACAGAACCCAATTCACCTCACCATCAAACAGCAGCTATTTAGGTTTAACTATTTTTAATAGTTAAATGGTATTCACTGACTGTAATTAGAACTTAGAACCTGAGGATCTATATATCATAGCTCGAATTTCACTTGCCATGTATTACCATTTTAAATGCCACAGGCTGCCACTTCCTGTGTCATGCCTAACAGTCCTACACAGTCCTACAGCCTCCAAAGTGGTGGAAAGCAATCATGATGCCTGTGTTTCAAATTAGGCAAGACAAAATCTACTCAAAGTTTATGTTTTAGACGGAACTGACTTTGAATCGCTTTTGAGAGCAATTTATCAGACTCAAAATTTTAAAGAGTAACTTTCAGTATCTCTCAGTATATTTGCAAAAATACAGATGAGGTGTTAATGGACTAAATGTGGTAACAAAAACAAACTACCAGGCATTTATGTATGTATGTAAATCACATTGCAGCAAATCAGAGAACATTACTTTCCAGTTAAGTGTATTATTTCACCTGTACACTACTTTTCACCTCTCCACTTCTACAGAGGGTTACCTTAGGCCACAGATTTTAACAGAGCCTGATTTTTAACTGTATGTAGTCAAGGTGTTATAATCAAAGGCTTTTCTGTTTTCTGTCAGAAATGTATTTCTGTGTCTTTTTAAAAAAACTGATTCCACTTTATCCTTCTGCATGGTTGATAAATGGAATTAGTGCTGACAGAAGTTGGGTCAAGAGCAAAAGACAGAAAGAAGATATGATTACAGCAGAATTAAGGCATTTGAGAACCTTACTGTCTAGAGAAAATGAAGCAATTTACCCCAAATATGCTGCTAAGTTTTTCCTCTGGATTTTGGAAGCTTAAGAATATTTCTAGCAATAAACAGAAATGCTGCCTTATAGTGCACTTCTGATAACTAAATCTCCCCAGAAAAACTCAAATCCAGTCACTGATCATTTCTTTCTGTCAGTGAATGCAGCTTCTGAGAGGTTCTTGCCTAAGCATAAGCCTACTTAATCATTACTTAGACCTTTTAAGATGCAAGGACTCATCTGAAGTATCATTACAAAGATGGCTACTAAAATTTTCTAATTACGACATTTATAACACCATTATAAATGTATGGCTCTGGGATAAAAATTGTATTTTTAAAAGAAGACAACTTTAGAGCCTGTTCATGGGAAGGGATGTAGTGTTTAGTTCCTACTAAAACAAGATACTCAGAAAGCATGTAAGTATTAAATGTACTTTTTTACAGTCATTTTGAGGCACTCCACAGATTTGAGGATCAAGTTTATATTAAATACAACAAACATTACATACCTCAACAGCTGGAACAATGTCTATGCCAACTGTCAGAAATTCTTCAAACTTCAGAAATGGATTAAAGCAGCTACCAACATCAAGTAATCTGATCTTTCCCAAGGAGTGAAGGAACCTAAGGAAGCAGCAAGAATTAAGTTTTACCAAATGCAACTTTTAAAGCTGTATACTGAGTTACAATTTCAGGTAACTAATGCAAAAGATTCTCACAGAATACCACAGCAGTGACTAACAGAAGTCAATGACTTACTTAATTGCTGAGATACCTAAAGAACCAAGCTTTATCAACAAAAGCAGATGGTCCTCAAGCAGATGAGTTTTGTTCACAGCAGCTGTAATACTATTAACTTGTGTACTTGTAGCAAGTAAATAAAATGGTAAATTTTGTGTCCACTGGACATGCTTTCTCCCATTGTTTTGTGTTTCTCATTTAACTTTTTGTAGTATTTACTGATTTTGAAGTCACACTAGACACCTGAATTAAAATTTCATGAGTTGAAAAGGGAAACAGAGAACAGCCACATAAATTGCATCATTTACAGGGCTGCAATCTAAAAAAAATCCATGATGATTTGTAACATCTTAAAATATCCAAAATCCATTAACAGATGCAAACAAAGTCACAGCTTTCACAGGGACTTCACAGAGATGAGAATGCTAATAAGCTTCCAGAAAGAAAATGTTTTTTTGCTTCAAGTTTCTGTAGCCAAAACCAATTGGCATCTCCAAAATATAACTTGTCATGTTTCTGGGAAAAGGCTCAGCCCTGGAGAGACAGTTAACTGCAAAAACTTTCAGAAACAGAGGTACAGGGCCAATGGAATAAAACCAATCCACAGCTGTACTCATAGCAACAACAAAGCAGAAAGGGAAAAAAAAGCCTCTAAGCAGCAGTAAGAGACTCGGGCTCTGTGGGCTCCTTCTAGACTCCCAGTAACCTACCAGAGAGAGGGTGCTGGAAAAGCATGAGAAAATGTCTTGTTGCATTTGGCAAGATAATAATGGCAAGTTTAAGCATTTTGCTTCTACACGGAACTGAAGATATCCAGGACATACTTCTCTCAAAATACCACCATGACCAAAGCAAACAGTCCAACTTACCTTTAAGTTAAAGCTGCAAGTAATACCAAGCTACCCGGTAAGTCAATCAGTACTGAGTGATATTTCAGAATGAAGATGAAAAAACAATTTTTCCAAACTTGGAACAGGAATTTGGATACTGTGTAGGCAGATCCTAGTAGCCGTAAATCACAAACATGGACTAGAGTCAAGTAGTGCCTTTACCCACGTAAGGGTAGTCTGGGCTCTCTCACACCAGTATATCTCCTTGTCTAGCAAAAGGAGACACTAAAGGCAGATCTCTCCTCATTCAAACACAAAAATGTATGCCTGTATGTATGCTTGCATTCTATATCAGAGTCCAACATGGTAACAACAAATCAATGGACACATGGAAGGAAGGAGGCATAACAAGAGGAAACAGGATGCTACAGTGCAGAGAAAACTTCCCATAAAAAAGAGAGAGCCTCTAGAGATCTAAACATGCTCCCTTTGAACTGTTCAATTAAATACTTGTATAGATTAAATTAAGTAGCAAATCCCAGAAGCCTCTAATTTCCAGGACAACCACTTCACCTATGGTACAGTACAGTACGGTACCTATGGCACAGAAAAAATCACTATGATATATTCTGTCTTCCTGTTTACAAAAGCTACCTTATTTATATATATTTATATATTACTTGAGAGAGGATTATATATGGGATGAACAGAATTATTGTCTTTACACCTACCAGAGTAAAACAAAGAGTCACAGGCTTAGATACACAAACCCACAACTCTCACTCGTAGTGTTACATGACCACAATGGAGTGACAGTCTTTAAACACTGTGCACAGGTTCCCCCATCTCATTTGTACCACATTTGAGACTCCACTACTACGTCAGTATAGACATGATAAAGCATTTCAGGAGAGATTTCTGCTTTGTGTAATACACAATCCATTTTCTTTCTGATACACTCTGTAATTTTTTCTGTAAGGCATCAAGAAAAAAAATGAACTTTGATTTTTCTGGGCAGTAACTTATATTGTTATGCCTTGTTGCTCAAGGTCTGTACAGCTACTAAGAACTTACAATCACTTGTAACTTACTGAGGTAAATATTCTAAAACTTGCCTTTGCCAGGTATGTCTTAAGGTGTGTGTATATTTCTCAAGTTTTGAGAATGAAAATGAAAACCATCAGCACTCACTATACTAACAGATACGTTTAGAATAATTTATAAAAATTCTCAACTCCTCCTTTCTGTATACGAGAACAAAACAAACAACTGGTAGCAAGAAGGCAGGTGAAGTTAGCTCTGCAACAGCCACTATTAACTGCAGAAAGTATGAAGACAGAGATCAAAAAGAGAGCAAAGAGATGCAATGAGAGAACCAATGCTTTATTCTGACAATGCCTCCCACTGGTAGACAGCTTTAAAACATATATGATCATCAAATCTATTGATTTAAACAAACATGACAGACACAAAGACACCAGCTCCTAAGGAAAGACACACCTTCAAGTAATATTAGTAACATATCCATTCTGGCCCTGACTGATACTACACCTAGCTTCAAGTAAGTGTTGAATTGCTGACATGCTACAATCAAGGAAAATAGTCTCTTTGCACAACAGAAAAAATACAATTGCAGGAAGCTCTAAGAACTAATCTATAAAGAATATGAAACAAGTCATTACTTTTATAGGTTCTATGCTTATGCATTCATTATTTCACTGTACTTGCAAAATACAAGGGTTTTCCCATCACACATGGAATAGTCACAAACATGACACATTATTTAGAGAAAAAAATGGAGGGTGGGACTTCAGAAATAACAAAGTAAGTCTTGGATGCCAAAAATAAAATCCTTACTTGAGTGAAGGTCACAAGCAAAATTCAAACTGTTGTTTGGAAAATACCTCAAGGATACTACAAGTTCTGCAGAGGCAGTCATCAGAAAGCTAGCACATTAAAAGTTAAGGGTTGTAATTCCAAATTGCTTTTGAAGTGTGTAATTGGAATCAAGAGTTTCTCTGCAATTATTTATGAAGAGAAAGTTTTAAGTACTCTGATATTTACATTTGGCACTTAGTACTTATATAAGCAATTGACTTTTCAACAGTGCTGAACAGCCATTAGATTCTAACTTAATTAACATCTCCCTTATTTCACCTCAAGGTTTAATATAAATTGCATTGCAAACCATTGACATACTTAAGTGAAATTGCTCTAGCACTAAAATGAAGATGACTAAGTTGTCATTCTCAAGCATTTTTTATGGCCTTCATGAAAATATGCTACAACATAAACAGCTCTTGAAATGCATATATTCACATGAAAATTCCCTTTCTTAACTATTAAAAAATACATCACACTGATCTAACATGTTATGGAGAAAAAAATGTCAGGGTAAGTTTTAATACTCAAAAAAGAGTAAAAAAAGTCAAAACAAGCAAAACTTACTCTTCTGTCATAGTTTCATGATTTGTCAAGCCAAAGTTTTGCAAAGGATCTTCAATCTTGGGAGTCTGAGGAACATTTAAAGCTGGAGTGGTCTTAGAAGCAAGAAGTGCTCTTTTTTCATCTTTCTCAAGTGCTTTTTTTTTTCCACCATTCTGAAAATATTCTCGGCATACACTGAAAAGACAGAAAGAAAAATGCCCCAGGAAAACTGAATGCTCCTGTTAGTCACTACTTTAGCTAAGATACATACCAGAGGGTTAAGAGATACAAATGCTGTCAGCTTTTAAGCAAATCTGGGTTTTATTTCAACTTAGATAGTAAATCAGCTTTAAAAAAGATGTCATACACCCAACAACACAAAATTGAGTGGTGGGTTGTTGCGGCTTTTTTTCCCCCAAATTATGCAGTAAGCCACAGCTGAGTAAACAGATTCAAAATATTTTTAATCTGGATAGGCTTTTAAAGTTAAACAGCAGAAGTCCTGTCAGAACATCACCAGAAGGTAAACTTCAGCTCAGTTCTCCACTACAGCACACAGAGTTACCAACTCTGAGTTAGCTCCCTGTCAACACAAGGTTTTGAAATGTGCATCTTGATGGCACACAAACTGGGGGGAAAAGAAACCTAATCCACATTTATGTGCAAACTTACATCCAGCAGTTTTAAATTTTAATTGAGTTTGCCTGGGCATTTTTTGTTTTAAGTAACAGATAGTAGCTATATTATTGTGACAGATAGTAGCTGTGGAAGACTTATTTTAACTTTCAGTTTTTCCCATATTTACTTATTTTTCTTATAGAACCAGAACAAAAGAATCTAATCATACTTGAACAGAAATATTAGCTCATTTAAAGAAATTAATGTTACAAAAGAAGTTAAACAGCACTTGCATTCCTCCATCAGTAGTCAGCATTAGTGCATGAGAAGCAAGCACTATGTTTGAGAATAACTGAATTTCATCCACAAAATATAACTAGAACTGGAAAAAAATTGTTGCTGTGAAATTAAAAAGCCAGACTCACTCTGCACAATTCAGTTTTTAAAATTAAATTTGTCATCCAAATATTTGCACGGAAATTTTAACCGAAATAATATTTGTTTGAATAATGTTTTCTGAACAACTCAATTTTATGATGCTTTCTTGAAATTCACTCAATTTTCCTCTAACAAACTACAGAGGTTTGAAGGAAACATTTCACAAAACAAATTTGAGTGTAGTTTAATAATCTCTTATACAAAGAAAGAACAAGATTATGACACTTCACAGATTTAAGGATGGACATGGTATAATGGTGCATTTAAATCACAAATAATGACAAGGACTTGGTATACACAGGGCTTATCTAAGGTTTGGTGATATTTTAGGCATCAAATATACCCTGTCTCTTCATCATATAAGATGTGAAGGACAACAACGAAAAAGTCATTGGAGTGGCGCTGAGTTTCATTGATGGAAACATACACAAACAGGTACAGAAAGAAGTAACTTTACCCCAAGATAGGTAGGAAAGAAGCACCTTGAGTCAGAAATGTGTAATCACAGAATGGGTCAGGTTAGAAAGGACCCCAGAGGGTCATCTGGTCCAACCTCCCTGCTCAAGCAGGGTCATCCCAGAGCACATTGCACAGGATTGTGTCCAGAGGGTTCTGGAATATTTTCAGAGAGGAAGACTGCACTTCTCTGTGCAATCTGCTCCAGTGCTGAGTCATCTGCACAGTAAAGAAGTTCTTCCTCATTTTCAGGTGGAACTTCCTGTGCATCCTGTCTGTTGCCCTTTGTCCTACTGGCTGGCATGACCAAGCAGAGCCTGGATCCATTCTCTTGACACCCTCCCTTCAGATACTGATAGACTTTGATGAGGTCCCCTCTCAGCTGTCTCCTCATAAGATTGAACAGACCCAACTCCCTCACCCTTTCTCATAAGACAGATGCTCCAGCCTAGGCTGCAATACTGCCAGACATACAGACAGCAAAATGATAGCAATTCCATCCACGTATGCACGTATGGAAAGACAACAATTCTAAAATTAACTAAATATAAGAAGCCAGTCACTTAACTTAGCAGGAAAGAGATTTTTAAAAGATCAATAAAGAAATGAGAACTCCAGAAAAAAACACTTTACTGCTGGTATGCTAATTAAAGTGTATTTTACACATTGCATTATTTATTTATAAGCATGCAATCAATTTAGAACTATTTAGTTCTGTGTATCAATTAGTCAAAGAAATAAAACTTGAAAATAAAAATCTTTTTTGTCCATTTATCAGCTACTGCACCACTTGGTTAGCACCCTGCAGTCTCTTTAAGTTTTTTTCCTCATTACATCTCTTAAAACATCCAGAATCAATGGCAGTTTAAGTAGTGTTGCACTGACGTGTAAGACATGAGAGAATTCTCAACCTTGAAGAATGTGGGTTTTTTTCTTCTCAACTATTCACATTATCAACCTTTTAATTCCCTAGAAGCTGGTATGCTACACAGCTTAACACTTAATGAGCACAGGAGAACCACCTACTTGTAAAGTGCAAATTCCTCTTGTCACTGAGAAGCCATTTCTTTCTCATTCTTGGTACTGATGCAAATGAGTGTTTTTCCATCCTTCTACCCCTATCATGTCAGCCAGGTTCTCATAATTCTATATTCTTCCTAACAGACCTTCCTCACTTGCACATACAACACTATCGAAGTCAACCACAAAGACAAGCATCTCCTACTTTTGCATTTTCCCTGGTGGACAACTGGCCAGTGCCACAGGAAGGCCCAAGAATGGATAAAATTCTTCACAATAAGATCTGAGGCTCTACATACTGGTGCAGTACCCCAGAATACCACAAAACCCCAACCAAATCCACCCAATCCAAACAAAACCTCAGATCACACAGCATTTCATAGCCACTGAGGGATATCTTCCCTTTATGCTTTTCTGACATCACAGTCATTCTGGCATGATTACTGCATGCTGCCCTTTTCGCTCCCAAGCTCTCAGAGGAGCTGTCTATGTACTCCCCTGTAGCTCTGACCCTCACACCTCCTGTGGGTAACAGTGAGCATATGGGCTCTCACTGCACAGGTAGTTAGCAGAGATAATGCACTCTGTAGCTTACCACAGAGTAACTTGTGGATGTAGCCAGATGTTTAACTTCACAGCCATTAAAAGCCATCGTTGATCACTCTGGTTTGGAGTATGCAGTTATATAAGACTCTACATTTAATAACTGTCTCAAGTAAGGAACAGCATCTCAATTATCTACAAAGCAAAATATTTTATAATTCTAAAACCTGACATGGCTCCATTTTTAACTGACAATTAAACACTCAGTCTCTGATGACACAGTATTAGCTCTACAATTAACATACTTGCTTGTGAAGAATTGTGCAATATAAATGCTATCTGAGCTGACACTTACTACAGTTCACACAAACTGTGAAACAAGTATTTCAGGTCTAAACTGTCTCAGTTTCCTAGGTGAGGAGACAGGTTAGGTTTCTGGGTGAAGTGTGCAGTTCATGTCTTTGCTTTAAAAAAGAAATCAAAAAATCAAATCTTTGTATATTTCCTCAGTGGAACTTATTTTCCATATTTCAAATCTCAAATGCTAAATAATGTGTTCCAGTTGACTCCCCTGCTCTGTCTGCCATTTGGGTTGGACACATAAAGGAAGTCTCAGAAAAAACTAATATGAATATATATGATTTTGTAAATATTCTCCAGAAATAAAAGAGAAGCCTTGTTTTCAAAAAGAAAGACTAAATCCAGGAGTCTCAATAGAATATAAAATGAACAAAAAAAAAGAGGGGGACATTGTCAAGAAACACTATATGAAATTTAAAAATCATTACAGAATTGTTAATGAATTCTTCTGTTCAAGTAATAATGAACAACTAAATTAAAGCTGGTGTGGTCAACTTTAATCATAGCAACAAGCAGTTTCTGATAATCGATCAGTGCTGTAATCAATGTTTAAGGATTTCAAGCATCCAGTTTTACTGACTGACTCTTTCCTTCTGCTTTCTAATGAGGAAAAGGTAAGCTTGACTCATGTTCCTTAGAATATTTACTAACCAAACCCTGAAAATACTGAAGATGGGTTTCAGTGAGGATACAGAGAAATAGCAAACTTCCCTTCAGAGATGAAGGAATGCCTGGAATTCTAACCATGGTTTCTGCTGAAAAACATATCTCCCCTCCTTCCACACTCCGAGGAACAAGTTTATAAAGGCCCATTCTCACAGCTGCTAGCCTGAAAAAAAATAAAACTCCAAATGCCTCTACAGGTTTAACCCATCCACCTCCCAACCTCCAAAATGAAGGGAGGGAGAAGTCTCAATTGGCCTTGTACATATTAATCATACCTAGAAAAGGAGTCAAGTTTCCCTGGAGTAAAAATATTTCCTGATTGTCATGTGCACCCAGCTTCAAGTTAAGGAAATAGAATGCTCAGCATAGGTGAGAACATCAGGTTTCTCAATGTAAAGGACTGTATTTTTTTACCAGCATATATATAAATATATATATTTAAACTTCAAGTTGAGAAAGTTGCATATAATACATTTTTCCAATTTGTTTTTGATACTTGGTCTCAATTCTAGTTTGAGACATTTTCCTTTTGAGAACTAGATCTGTAATCATATGTTTCTCTTGGGCTGTGGCCACCCCAAGCCAGTTTCTGGAGGCAGTATCTTTTATTGCCAGAGGATTCAAACAACTTGAAAATAGTCAGCAGGTATCACATGACTATTGCTTTAATTAGCTCTAGTGTTCAACAAACAAATGATGTTCTTGTCAGAACAAAGTAGTTACAGATTCATAGAATATCCTGAGTTGGAAGGGATCCATCAGGGTCACTGAAGTCACACTCCTGAATCTGCAAAGAACAGCCCTAAAAGTCACACAATGTGCACAAAAGTATTGATCAAACACTTTTTGACCCCTGTCAGGCTTGGTGCTGTGACCATATCCCTGAGTAGGCTGTTCCAGTGCCCAATTACCCTCTGGGTGGAGAACCTTCTTCTAATATCTAACCTAAACCTCCCCTGACACAACTTCAGGCCATTCTCTTGGGTCCTGTCACTGGCCAGCACAGTGCCTGTCCTTCCTCTTCCACTCACGAGGAAGATGTAACTGCAGTGAGGTCTCCCCTCAGTCTCCTCCAGGCTGAACAGACCAAGTGTCCTCAGCCACTCCTCACACGGCTTCCCCTCAAGGCCCTTCACCATCTTGGTTGCCCTCCTTTGGACGCTCTTGCATAGCTTTATATCTTTCTTTTATTGTGGCACCCACAACTGCCCCCAGCAGTCGAGGAGAGGCTGCCTCAGTGCAGAGGGGACAATCCCCTCCCTTGCTCAGCTGTGATGCTGTGCCTGATGCACCCCAGGACATGGGTGATCCTCCTGGCTGCCAGGGCACTGCTGACTCTAATTCATCTTGCCATTGACCAGCACCCCCAGATCCCTTTCCTTGGTGCTGTTTTCCAGTATTTCATTCCCCAGTCCATGCATACATCCAGGGTTGGCTCATCCCAGGTGCAGAATCGGGCACTTATCTTTGCTAAAATTCATGCAGTTGGTGACTGCCTAGACTTCATAATTTGTTGAGATTTCTCTGGAGAGCCTTCAAGGGAGTTTAACAGCTCCTCACAATTTAGTATTATCAGCAAACAATGTGCTTAACAGCAAAAAATTAAAACTGTCATACAAATATGAACATTGAACATTGTCCTTTCCCATTTTAAATGGTTCCCTCCTGCTGTTTCTGCCACCTTCCTCAGTTCCATTCTCCTTGCAGTGAATTGCTCAATTAATTGCATTCATCAAAAACACCTGCAGAACAGAGTTGAAGGGCCTTGCAAACACTTATTCATTCAATCTTCCAAACAAACAGGATCAGCTTTCCAGTTCTAGCAGAGATCTGTTATTCTCAAAGATCCTCTACTAGATTACTTAGCTTTCTCTCATTTCAACTAGACAGCTTCAGTTTCTAGAAAAGAACACCAAGGCTTTTGTGGAAAAAAATAGAAGGTTTTTGATAATTTCTTTATCTTTCTTGGAGTTGAGCTGCTGTTTGTTGTTTTTTAAATGCAGTGGCCAAGGTGATATTTTGGCTAAGAGCAATGCTAAATAAATGCTAATATCTTGTGGACAATCTCATTAACACACTCAAGTATGGTATTTGCCTCCACTGCAAAAGCACCCCATGACCACTTCATATTCAGTTTATGGTCTGCTTCAGAAAACAGTTTTTTGAAAGACTGACACAATCAATTATTCCCTGCCCTGTATTTGTACAGTTGATGTTTAATATAGTAGATAATGTTTAGTATAGTTTATAACTGTATTTATTTCAATTCTACTCTCAGAGTGACAGTTCCTCTCTCTTTGGTCTCATTTCCAAATTTAATAAATATACTTTACTCTAGTAGATTGCTAATAGAAGTATTGATTAGTTATGGATACAGGGACAAACTTCTGACAGAATCCTTCTCAGTAAATCACATTTTTAAGATAAACTTCTCACATCTATTCTCTGCAAGTGTTTCCAAACAGTTCTGTACTCACCTGTCATTAATTTCCTCAGAACTGTATTTCTTTGCTCATTAAACAGTCAAAAGACTTTTTTTAAAAATGCAGGTCTAGATAGTGTTTTGTCATGATAATTAGAACAGCAGATTTTATGTTTTGCTCTTTAAAAAACCAGTCAAGTCAACACAAGTCTTGACACTGAGGCAAAAGCAACAGAAAAAAGCAAACCTGCTGGTCTGGCTTATTCTGTTCTAGCTAGAACCAGAACACACTGGCATTTATTGGCCATACAAAGGTTCACCAGCCTATCTATGTCAGCAAAAATTAAAGAGTTACAATAATTATTCAGAGTAAACACTACCTTAACCTGTTTTGTTTAAATTTTGTATTGTAATATAAATGAAAGAGAAATAGAAGTGTTAATTTGCAAATACCACTTGCTACTCACATTCGATTATCTAAATATATATATAAAGGAAGGATGGAAGAAACAGTTGAGTGTTGCCCAGGCTTTTTACACCATCACTCAGGGGATCATAAACCTGGATCTGAAAGTGGATAGTTTTAATCCCTCTTCCGCCATCCCTCTCATCCCTTGAGAGTTCTGTAATGTTTCACTGAAACAATAAACAAAATTGGCCCTATACAACCCAGCATATGGCCAGCAGCACAGTCTATCATGTACTGATTTCCATCTTTTACAGCTTCTAGAGTCTGGATACATGTTCTTTAAATTGACACTAATGAAGAAGTAAGTTTTAAGTCATCTGGTTTAAGAATTAATGTCTTCAATTAAATAGCTAGAAAGACTTTTGAAAGAAAAACAAAATTGTTATTCTTGATCCTGAGAAGTACACATAGCTTCTCTAGTGGTTATTCTATGCTATCTGATTTATTTTATCAGATCCTAGGAGAATACAAGGAATATGAAGGAAAGAACAAAATCCCACAAAGTCTTTTGTACTTTTTCCCCCTTTTAACTAATGGAAAAAAACACTTCTCAGTTTCAGATCACTGAAAAGATCTTCCTTCAAATTAAAACAAAACTCAGCCTCTCTTTCTTCAGGAGGCATACACTGGTGGTTCCGGACTATTTTCAGCACTCACTCACAAATTAAAATTCATCTGCTATGAAACAGCTACCTTCCTGCTGTCATGGTAACAGAGTAATAAGCACTGAGCAAAAGCTTTCACTGAAATCTCATGCAAGTTCTCTTGCATGCAGTGCTGCACCCAGGCACAAGGAGGAGTAACAACAATGGGTCCTGCCACCAGCCTGGCACACCTTTTGGCCCCGTGAGAAGTAACAAAAAACTGCAGAACACAAAGTCAATCTGCTTTGTTCTGGTATTTAGCAATCCAGGCCTCGGTATAATCCAAGAAGTGAAAAGTACCCTTTTTTGCTACTAATGTAAAAGCTCCTGATCCCTTGACTTTGCAAACTGAAAAGCTATGTGCTTTATCTGAAGCTTTATACCAAGACAGACAATTTTAATGTCTCTTAGTCTGTGGATTCTCTTCCTAACATGAGCTCAGGCTGCAAAGCCCAAACTGGACATTTACTTCACTTCAAAGTGTTTACTTTGGAAATGATCTATAACAGAAACCAAGTAGGAGCCCAAAACCTTCTACATACAAGCCACCACTGTCCACAAGAAACATTATCCTGTCCCACAGGGTAACAGACAGACTTGCCACAAGCTAAGGGATCACCGCTTAGCTGAAATTAAATTAAGAACACACAGCTCTACTGAAAATGTTTCACATATTAGTTGACAATCAAACGGTAAGAAAATATCAAGCAATGTTCCATGGAATCTGCCCCAGGTCCAGTACAACTACTTTTTTCAGAGATAACCTCAACTGTGGAACAGTCAGTTTCAATTCTGTATAAGTGATCTGAGAATGATGCCAAACCAGGACAGGGTGGAAGGAAGACGCTGCAAGAAATCACAGTATTAGAATTCAATATGATTCAAGGCAGTGTAATGTAGTAAAGAGAAATACAAGTTTCAGCATTTCCACAGAAATAATGAATAGCACAAATACAAGTAAACAACTAGCAACTCAGGAAGCCTGCAACACAGAAATAAGCAGCTGGGGATCACAAAGGAGCAAACGTCAGTGCCGTGCCAATTACCAAAAAAAACCAAAACAAGCACACAAACAAAAGAACAAAACCAACAATAAAAGCCAAACAAGACACAAAATCAACAAAATATCAAACCCCCACCAAACAAGGTCAATAGCATAAACAAGAGTCTACTACAACCTCAATAAAATCTATTTTATTTATCCCTGACAAAGCCATTGAAATGCTCCATCCATTTTTGGGCTTAGTTCTTTATAACTGAGCCAACTCTCATGAAGCTGGGATATAGATACACAATGCGTGTCCAGAAAGGCATCTATAAAGAAACACTTGACTATGATGGCTTTTTTCTAAGCTAAAGGATAGAACATTGGTAAGTAAAGGAATGGTTTTCAAATGTTTAAGAGTTTATGCTAGGGAAAAAAACCCTCAGATTATTATTACTTGCTTCATTTCCAGAAGCCACAGAACAGCTTAAGCTGCCACCAAGATCAACTGTTTCACAGTCAATTCCCTCTTCTCTTTTTAGTTTTATGGGCTCAAGAGAATTTAAATTTAACAATACCACATCTACTGCTCTTTGCTCAGCACTTTGCAACACTCAATTGCAGGACCTACAAACTGGCATACAAGATTCCTTTTTGGTTTTTCTGAAGTCATTCCCTTCCCAATGGCAAGTGCATTGATACACTCTTTTCCCATTTAAATCTCAACAGAATTTTGTTTTCTTCTGCTGTACAGATTCCACAGTATGTTTTGGATGCCAACTGTATGCAGAAATTCTGGATGACCAACATTTCTACTCTTTTTACTATTTATTTTCCACAGGGACTGAAATAGTCTAGCTCCTCATTTCATGACTTTACAGTTCAGATAGCCCAACAAAAACTAGATGTTTATGACTAATAGGAATTTTAGAGCTTTAAATACATTTAAAACAAGTTTCACAGGGGTAAAGTCTGTCACAGGAGTTTAAGAATTGAAAATTAAGCACCAGAGATCTGCATTTAGGGATCAAACACTATTATATGTACAAATCAAACCCCCGAAAATTAAACTTGAGTTACACTCACTGCATTTATTCAACTTAGGTTCAAAAGCATGGAAAATTACTTAACAGGTTTATTTCCAAACAGCTTCAGTATTTGAGAAAAAGAAATTGTTTGTTGAAAATACTTCAAAAAGTATTAATAACAACTTAATAACAAAACACTTCATAAGCTATTTCCTTAGTAAGCTAGAACACTAATAAAGTATTTCTTTAAGAAAGCAATAAATTATTAATATGCTGTAGGACAAATGTTAAATATTGGCAAAAAGTAAAAAACAATTAACCTTTGCATTATAAATAATTGCAAGTAAAAGCATGCAATTGTGTATTTCAAATAGATTATTTACCTGCAACACCATTCAATTCGACCTTCCCCTTCACAAGTTTTTGCCCAGTGATTATCTGCAAGGTTTTTCATTGCCACAGCATATTCACACAGAGTTTCCTCATCCTCACAGTGCTCACGCCAGATCTTATCAAAGTCTCCCACTAAACAAAACAAAACAAAAAAATTGCACATCAGATACAAAGTCTCTCATTATCTCCATGGCAAAATCCCCATCCAGTTAAAAAGTTGCATAATGCACCAAGAGATTACTTTACCTGCACATAATAAAATCCTTTCTTTAGTCATGAACACAAAATTCCAAGTTTTTAGGGCAGGAAGGGGCTGTCAGGTACCTGAGAAACTAGAAATACCAGTACATAGATTTTGTTCAGTTTGTTCTGTGAAATTGAAGTCCCTGGGAAGTTTTGCTTTCAGATTTCTGTGCATGAGCAACATGACAAACATTTTAGACATGAAAGATTTAAGCATTCAGATCCATGGCAAATACTGTAGATGAAATCACAGGAAAAAGCCATGAAAGTTAAACCCACAATAAAGACTTCTTTGGGTATACTGAAAAAGAAAAAGGAATTGAAACTCCCATTGACTGCTGTATAATCTAGCCAGGCCCAGTAAATTAGCTTCTAGGGACAGTGCAGAAGAATCAAACCAACTATGATCAGCAAATAGCAGACAAACTCCTCTGCTGATCTCTAGGGACAGACTTATTTCCATGCTCTTCACCTTGCTGAAAAGAATTCTTGCAGGTTAAGTTCTGGCACTTCAAAGTAATTAAACATGATGATTTTCCTTCTTTGCTCGTAAGTATCCACTTCTTCTAGCCTCCTTTACATAATGTACTGCTAAACAAAACCAAGATAAATGCTAATCACAGCTAGCCCCAATTCCTATACAGCATGCAAACCCTACCTCACTGGAAGGACATTTCTGCCCTGAAGAGGCAGCTTTCCTGGTATGGTGTTCACTAATTTCTTTTGTATTTCTTAATCACAAATGTGTGCACATATCTAGAATATATGTCAATCTGCAGAATAAAAAATATGTACTAATTTTGAACTTTCAAGCTAATATAGCTAAAAATAACTTTTCAAGAACACAGCTATATTTTAAGCTTTAACTCGGGCAAACAACACAATTTTCGCAACATGGTTCCATCTTGTAGCATCTTTATATGAGAAGGAAATACTTTAAAAGTACATCAGCCATAAGCTAACAATTAATGTCTGTTAAAGCCTGAAAGTAGCTTACAGTATGACCTGTCCTCACACCAGTAAGAGACTTCTAACACACTTATGGCAACTTCTTTGATGTACTTTAATTAGCAGTAAATCAAGGATTTTTTTCCAGTGACAGCCTTTTTATTTTTTCCCTCCTGTGCAAAGCAGCAACAATCCTCACCTCACTTGTTCTCCACTTACAGAAAGACTGGCCCTGATGGACAAGTATAGATGTACCCTTAAAAGATTTAAATCAACCATCCAGGTTACTCCCTACTTAGGTTTGGTTTAGGGATGTCATAGTAATTTTCAGAAATAAGCATCTAGCACACTTGTCCAATCATCAAAGTGAGTCATGTTTAAAATTAGGTGTTTGTACTCCCTTGTCTGAGATGACAGTTGACATGGAAGGGAGGGGAGTGGCCAAAATTTAATGTTATCAAAATGTGGAAGCTATAAAAGAAATTATGTATTCTACTTGATATTCAACAAGCATATACAAGATAGTTATTACACTGGACAAAAAAAAAAAAAAAA
>VWYP01033524.1:53828-64351 GCA_013400435.1 Pycnonotus jocosus
AAAAAGGTATAATTCTGAATGGCATCCCTCATTATTTTCCAAATGATCCAAGTTCAGAGAGGTACGCTTTGTAAGACATGGTACCAGCAAGGCCACCAGCTGACCACCAGAGCTGACCACCACATTGCGGGCAAGTCCTCACAGGGGTTTCTGCTAAAACTTGTGGGGCACTTTTCCAGAGCTTTCAGGAGAGCCTTCTGCAGAAACAAACATGCAGAACAGAACACACCCTACTGGCAAAAGACAGCAAAAAATGGCATCAACAGTGGCCTACCAGCACAGGGGGCAAAATGCACACAGCTCCTAGCAATCTGTATTTTTTGTGTCAAAGTGCAGAACCGATATAGCACCAAGCCAGAAAGCACTAGTAAAGTTCAAAGTGATTCTCAACAGGAAATTAATTCTGGTGCAACTTAGATAAAGTGTCATAGTGTCTCTGACACAATACTCTGAATCTTAATGCATGCTCCAGACAACTGTGAAATGCTTCAATGACTTGCAGTTGCTAAAGATTTGTTTCAATACATGACTGATCAGAAAGATAAAAAGTAAATGAATGAACACTTACTGAAGGAAAATATCACAAATACAAAATCTGAAGTTTATTACTGTTCTTTTGTTTGTTTACTTCATCTAGTCTATCCTGAAGCAATTACTGTATTTCCAAATATCCCTTTTCGTTAAAATCTTAGAAATAAGACGAACGTGAAAGAAGAAATATGCAAAGACCAGATGTTCTTAACTAGCCTACACTTAGTAACAACAAAGTACTGATGCCTTCTAACACTGAATCCTGCTCTCAGAGCAGCTGCTCTGATTTCCTTCTGAACAAGGCATAGATTTGCATCTCTCTCTGGAAGTCAGATGAGGGTTAAAAACACCCATAGATAAGGGATCTTAAATTGAGCTATATAACAACAGACCCAGAGCTCACTACCAGCACACTGGGACACGAGCTTTGGGTTACAAAGGAGCTGCCTACAACAGCAACAGCTTCTTGGCTCTGAGCTGACAAGAAAATAAAATTGAATTATACAGACAATGAGGAGAGAAATGCAGAAAAGTGAAAAAATCATCACAAAGTAATTCCATCACACATCTTATATTAAATCAACTCTGTGAGCACTTCTGATTTATTTTCATTTACCAATACAAAGACACAGAAATTGTCTACACAAGACAGATACAGCCCTGCTTTTGTATGAGGAACACTGAAATACAGGAAGGAAGAAGGCAGATGAAACAAGTAGAGGGCCAACTTCCACATGATCATAACTGACAGAGGGAAGGTAAATATGGAACAACTTCTGGCTGTTCCAAAAATATAAGACATTCAGAAAGAGCAGCTTAAAAAAAAAGAAAGGTATTTCCTCATAGAATGTGTATCTAAAGCTTAAAGTTCATGAAGTTCATTCAGCTTAGCAAACTATGGGAAGAAAATCCATGGCAAACCCTCTATTTAAAGATGAGATTTCTAACTCAGGAGCTCCTAGACCACAATATCACTGAAAGACAGTATGGTGAGCAAGCACACAGGGATACTCCAGCAGCATTTTTCACTTACTCTTGTCTCAGCATCTGCTGTTGGCCCACTGTCAGCACTGATTTGGATATGATGCCCATTTCTCTGCCCTTTCATGAATACAAGCTCCATCCCACTGCAGACAATGGGCCATCTTAAAGCACTGGCACCACTGTGCAAGACCTTTCAAAGGGTCTGGCGTCTAATTTTGTTTGAGCAAGTAGCATGGCAGTGCATTGTTTTGCTGTGGTTTTTCTCCTCCATACTTTAACATAGTGGGCTTTGAGAAGACACAAACAGGCACGCTACATATAGGGAACTTTAAATCCAGAACCATGATCCAACACCGAGCTGAAAATGCAAGCAGTCCTTCCTATCTGTTGAGACTTTGAGATAGTGACTACAAAAAGTCTTGTACAATTCAACTGAAACATCCAGAACATAGAAAAGTTATGTACTATTTTTCTCAATCAGTATATTCCACTGTGTACTAATTTTTCAAGCAATGCATTATAATCCAGGTGCAAATATGGCACTAACTCTATACTCTAGAGTTAAACATTTATTTATGAATCAATATTTTTTTTAATGTAACCAAATAGGCAGTAAAATATGCAGGAAGATTTCACAATAAAACTAGTAGTTACTAGAGATATAAGATACATAAAGTCATTTATGAAGTAATCAGTAACACTGTAAATTAAATAGCAGTTTGTGGTAGGCTAATCTAATAGAATAAAAGTCTTGAATATTTGATCACATTTTAAAGTTAATATTTGATTTTGTGTATTGAACTTTTCTTACTCATGACCATACCATACATAAAGTTTAAGGTACTTGACAATTCTACTCTACACTTAGAGATTACCTAATGCAATTTAAAACTTTTTTTGAGTGCTGAACTTTCAGAGGTCTTCATAGGCCTGAAATCTCCATCAAGGAGCCAGATATGCCACTGTCCAGCTGAAAAGTGTGATCAGCAAAACTAGCTTTCACACACCTCTCAAACCACTATACTCAGGCTATCCTAAAATTAATTAATGCTTGTTCTATTTTGTTCAGAATTATCTAGAAAATAAAGAAATAAGCTAAGTTATTTCTTGAAGATTAACAATTCCTTTAAAAACAAAAAAGGTCAAAACCCACCATTTCCTAGAATTCTGTCACTGAACAGTATAACTGATCAACACATTCTTCACAACACAGACTTCACAGTAACAAAAATCCAATATTACTTACCTAGAACAGATGAATCCTCCTAAGTAATTTCCATCCACATTAATATTGCCCACAGAACAGCCTAGTCATAACCCTGAACTCAACCACAGACTTAATCAGCAGTTGCTGAATACTGTCACAGAGAGAACAGGTCAAGCATGTAGAAGTTATTTTTAAATTATCCTAATTACAAGATAATTTTAATTGTGGGTAACAGCAATAGAGACAAAATGTTAGCTGTAACTTTCAACAACTGAAACCATTTCTAGTAGAGAAGAATCATACAAAATTAGTAAGAAGCCCTCTTTTTCCACATTTATTTACAAGTCCTTATCAGAGGTTCCCAGAACAGCATGAGAAGATCAGGTTTGCCGTTCTTGGTGAGACAAAGCTACACTGTAATTCTTCTCTCCAGGTAGTCTGTTATTAAGAAAAAATCCCTAGCTTTCTTCCATTCCATGAAAAAAAAAGTTATTTTAAAAAGGCATTTATTTGTAGAGTGTTAAACTGAACTGTCATTTAAGGTATGTTAGAAAATAAAAAAAATTTATGTTTTCTTCAACTTATGACAGAACAGATAATGTATTTTAAGTAAAAAACAACCTCGTGTAGTAGAAAAGAACTGGAGCTCAGTTCTGGTAAAGGCCAGTTTTTTGGTTTGTGGTTTGTTTTGGTTTTTTTTTTTTTTTGGTTTGCGTTTTTTTTTTTGTTTGTTTTGTTGGGTTTTTTTAGTAGGATTAAACCCAAAACAACTAATTTGAATAATTCTGTTTTATCAAGCAACACAATAGTTGTCACATAGTTATAAAAGTATCTGCACCCACAAGAAGAGATTTGTAATTACTATTTTCCATAAATCCACTGGAGCTCTTTGGAAAAACAGTGTAGTCATCTCTGACAATCTCAAAACTAACTACAGAATACTTCATCCACCCTGAAACATGACCTCGTATATGAAAAGTTAACTGACACTGACACTGTGCTTTTAAGTCTTCAGGTACATGTAATGCAGGTTTAGACCATAAGCAACAACTTCCTCCAGGAAAAGAAGTTGAAAAGTAATAATAATAAAAAAAAATCCCCCAGAAACACCCCTCCCCCCCAACAAAACAACCCAAGAAAAGAAACAAACAAACAAAAAAGAGTAATTAGAACTGCCATTATTTCCTTCTGGGAAAATAAATTTTCTCAATTCAAGGTAGCTCTAATTGGAAAAACCACTGCAACAACAAAACCAAACAAAAACAACAACAAAAAACAAACCCCCCAAATGCTCCAACCCACTTAACTCGTCCCCAAGTGTTCAAAGTCTTCTAGATAATGGTATAACTTAGTAATGTAGAAAACCAGATTCAATCCACTCCCTTTTCAATATCTTCACTTAAAAACACAGTGCCTTCCTATTTTCTCCTCTACCAGAACTTTGACGGCTCCAGTAGAAGAGAAAATAACCTCAATATATAGACTAACAACAAAAGGCAAAACCAAAACTGACATGTTAATATTTGCACAATATTAACACCACCTTAATAAAAATTAATAAATTTTGTTTGTTGTAAAATGGAAACCTATCCCTACAATTAACAAGTGTCCATGACAACGGCGGGTAACTTCAGATGACCAGCTGCTGGCCATAGCAATGCCTAGCAGGATTTTTGAGGGTTTGTTTGTTTGTTGATGGCAATGCACTGCAGAATGAAGAGAATCCATCTCATTTTCAGTCTCTTAAGATCACTTCTCACTTGCTGGAAACAGTAAACTAGCTTCCATACATGCTAAACAGTAAATTAGGAAAGAAGTCCTACACTGTTCACTAGGCTAAAGTTGAAAACAAATTCCTATGAACATCTGACAAAATTTCCTCATTAACATTGTCAGTTGAAATTTAGCTGTACTACTAATGTATGGATGTTATGCTATTGATAAGAAAAATCATTACATGAGGAATATCAGCATATATTATATACTTACATAATTGTTATTGTATAAAAGATAAATTTACTGAACATCTGTCTTACTAAAAGCATATTCGGCATTCCTTGCAAACGACATTAGGTATTTTTGACTTCTCTGTTTTCCAATTTTACAAGTCTATATAGAGAACATGAACTTCAACTTGGACAAAGTTCAAGCAATCAGTTAATATTTTCCTTTTCATGTGTGACTAGTATTTGTTTCACATTTCTTAACAGTTACCTCAACTATAATATAATTTAAAAAAAAATCAAGTGCAAGAATCTAATATTCTCTATGTCAGTATCAATGTTCTGCCCTTCAACTTACATGGAAAGGATTCATTTGACCAAATGTGGATTTCTACATCTGACATCTCAGGCAAAGTTCCTATCCATCTGTTTACATGACACAGACTCTGAGGGCCCAACTGACTGATACTTCAACATCTACTGGAGGTCAGCTTAGACCACTCTGAAGAATAATTTGTGTCTCTGATCTGCTATAAATCTCTGATGGCTGTCACACAAACAGCATGTACGTGACAGTTTAGGCTATTACTGCCCCCAGGTGTTGGATCTGCTCTACTGGAAACTTCATTCCTCTCCTCTTTCCCAAACCTGACTTTCTGGGATGGACTATGTGCTGTACCTTAACACAACCAACATAGAGATGAATAAGTCAACAGACACCATTGATTTTGGTAATTTTTGCAAACGCAAGCGCAAAACTTAGAAGTACGTGCAGAGGTACAAATTTTATTATGCTGTAACAGGAACACCATCTTCCCTGCTAGGGCAACAAAGGAGCAGGGAAGGTGACATGGAGCTGTTTGTTCAGAGAGTGCAAGCCCATGCTCTAGTCAATGTAAGCCCATGATCTAGTCAGTACGTTTTCAAATTTACAGGCTAACTAAATGAGAGCAATAATTAAATCTCCCAAAATGAAAATCTTATGTGATTTCTAATGAAAGCCTTGTTGTAAAACTGTGGTGTGCAAACTGTAAGGGCAAACATACCTTTAAAGCTCATGTCATAAACTAGCATCAATTTTCATTTTAATTAAATAAAATTTAGTTTGTATTGCTGGAAAATCCAACAGTTAGTATTACAAAATACCTTCCTCTTCCAAGAAATTAATGCAAGTGGTAAAATACAAATTAACATTTTGAAAACTTAGGTCTATTTCTACTGTAAACCAGCTATATTTAACAAAAAGGAGTAACAACTGTTAACTTATCATGTAGAGTTCAATGACAAAGTTTTTCCTGTCCTGTGAAAAATGACACCATTTCAAAATGTTTCCTGTTTCACATTGGGAAGAATTTAAGCTCTATCACTGTTTTTCATGAAAAACATGAGATGAAGAGACCATGAAACAACAGAGCTCAGAACAATCCTTCTGTCTAAATCACCTACCTACTTGGGTTGTTTATTTTCATTAGGCAGGGTCCTGTAAATTTTCTCTAATTTTCTGAAAAAACATTTTAAAAAGTTCATTTTCTTTAAAGTTTCAACAAATATTTCTTTTAAGGAATCAAACTGCCACCTAGAAATGCTTTTGTCAGCTTCTGAGATGTGGTAACTAGTAACAGGACAAACAACAATTCTGTGTGTGTCTCCAAGCCTCAAGAGCCTTAGAAAGCACATTGGGAGAAATGAACTGTTTTAGTGAACACACAGGAAAACATTTCATAAAATATCTTTACAGATACCTCAGCAAATTTTTCCACTTGTACTTACTACAGGATTTTAAGGAAAAAATAGTCTTGTAAATCACCTTTCAGAGTATATACAAAACCATCTATAACTGCGGGTCATGCTACAGAGAAAATATTTACTTGATAAATACAGCTCTGCATGACTACAAAGGTAATAAACAACTGACAGAAAAACAGGATGCCTCTTTATTAGGGGAAGGGATTTTTATCCCAGAAAAAATTATATCTATTTCGTTACCACAAGCAATTGGAAGCAAACAAACGTACATCACGTAGCAGATGTTCAGTAGATCTTGCATAGCTCCTTAGGAACCACTAAAGCTGCTTTTACGGGTGTGTCAGTCAGGCTCAACACACGTGCATCAGCCTACATGCAGTACATGAAACATTCATGCATATATGCAACCCATAGAACACGCTCCAGCCCACGGCTGCGGCTGCCCAGAAGATGCATAGAGGAAAGCTCTGTAAAACCTGGGGTCACCTGTGGTACCGAGAAACAGAACCAGCAGGAAGCAACTAAATCAAACATTGTTTTTCTCCCTATCTTCATGTAGTAACAGAAATTCAAACATCATTAAAAACCCTAATTTCTGTGCTTTCTAAGTGCTTGTGTCAAATCATCCAGAACCACCCTGAAATTTCTGGTAAGTAATACTCACTACTTGAGAGCAGTTTCAGCTTTTGGATTTTACTGTGGTGTGTAAAATAATTAAGTGACCCAATTGAACAGGAAGCAGGATTAAAACTAAAAACCCCCATGAACTTTATATTAATGAGAGAGACTCCTTAGTGAACATGTTACATCTCACAGTTATTCTCACCTAAAGTTTTCCTTATGATGAGAAAGTTTATAGGCTAACTCAAGAATTATGTTTATTTTTAGGAACAACTCTTTCTCTATCGCTACCTAAAAGCAGCCTGAAACAAGTTCTTAATGGTTTGCTGAATTAGTTGACACATTCACTCAGTGTGGACACGAACCAATCACTTTAATTTAAAACTTACACTCATTTGCTAAACTTCATTAATAAATTTCAGAATATCACATAGAATACTAGTGCAGGACCCACAATAGAAAAAAAAAGCAGCCTACAATTTCAAAATACCAAATCTGCCATGAAATTTATGATTACACGTTTCCCTTTATTTTCTTATTAACAGCAGAGAGTGTAAGAGAAGGAAAGGGGAAGAGAAGGAAATAAAAAAGGATAAAAAGGAGATAAAGGAGAAAAAAAATTAAATATTCCCACTGTAAGTCATACTGGTAATATCCAAACAATAGAAAAGATAAGTACTAGTCAAACAGCAAAAACCCTAAAATTGCTAAAGAAAACAAAAAAAATGCACTTCAGTGCAAACTTAAAAGCATTTCAGCTCCATCATTTAAAAGATGATAAACAGTTGTCATGAATGGCATGAGGCTATGATATGACATGAGGCACAGTACTGAACAACATAAAAAATCCATGCACCATATTTACCATAAGTATAAGAGATCCAGTAAGTGCAGAAATTAAAAAATAAACCAGGGTTCAGCTTTAATTACTTTCCAGATATAAAGTTTGTTACCAAGAAAAAAAAATCAAAATCAAACCCTTTACATGACATGACTAAACTTTATTCTACTAATTCCCTAGTAACTGCAAAAATTTTGCTGCAATGCTTCCCTAGTTAAGAAATATTGCTCTTGCACTTCTGACAAGTATGCAACTTCTTCAAAAACACATTGGCTTGCAATTTTGGAGCATATTGTCACTTTTTAACTGGCTCATCTTCAAAAAAGAGGGGAACCATTGCAGAAAATGAAACGAAATTATAACAATGGCACACTTGTAAGCAACTCAGATAATATATTGGCTTGCCTGTTACAATTACCCATTAAAACATAGACCTTGATAACGTCAGCAAGGCAAATGAATTAGCAAAGAAATCAGCTTATTAAAATTAAGTAAAAAAAAAAAATCTATCAACACATATCTCAGTGTCTCAAGGATGCATCTATTTCCTTTCAACACTTCTAACAGAAGACAGTAACTTCAGATCATATTACAGTACCAAGGGCTTTCTTAAACTTATCTACCCTGTACAAAATAACCACATAGCTTTCAGGATAATGAACATGATTTTTCATCCACCAACAAAATTAATATGAGATTCTACTTTGCCTTCTGCAGACAAAGCAAAGCCCATGCAACAGCAATTTTAGTAGTGTTTGCTTATTTAGACAAAATGGAAACTATCTTCATACAACTCTAGTAAAACATAAGAGGAGGCAGAGGAGAAAAAGAAAAAAGGACAAAACAAGATTGCAGAATAATACATAATAATGTTTCGGATTCATATGAAGGTGAGAGCACTGAATTGTGGAGTCAAGAGGCTTTTTCCTGTGTAAAAAGCTGTAAACACATAAGCAAGGATGAAGGGATTTTGCTCTTTGCTTTTCCATATTCAAGTCATAATTCACATTGTACAGTGAATCTACAGATGATTTATTGATTTTTTATTTCTATTTACAAACTGTCAACTTTAACTTTGTCAGGACAACATAATTGCCAGTCAGCATCACCAAGTATTAAAAAAAAAATAAATTCCAAAGAAAGACCTTTCAGAGATCAAGCATGTTCTGGTATTACAATTTCAGGATATTAAAGGCATTTAAGAAGGAGATTCTCAAGTGTGCCTTTAGAAGCAAAGGCAGATGTAGGTAGAAAAGACTCTAAAACTAAAATTCTTAAGCTGAAAGAACCTAACATAGGAAGTACTACTGCTTACTAAGCACTAGTAACTTGTAAGGACCACCTACTATTGGATGAGTAGGTGATGGGTAGAGCTCTTCTTGTTGCATATATGTGATGAATTATTTGGTTTTAACTCTCTCAATGAAATGATGTATCATGTTGCTACTCTGCGTGACTAGAAAAATCACTGCAAAGTTTTCACTAACTATGATTTACAAGTCATAGGAAGTAAATGAAAATGCTGCTGGCTCTTTCACTTAACCAGCTACACTCAACTTACCCTTGAGCATGAACTTGCTTTTTGCTAAGAAGCAGGCTTACAAAAACTTCCTCCTTCTTTAGGCTCTCATCTAAAAAAAAATCAGTTGCTACAGAGATTGCTCACTTTAAAAAAAAAAAGTTAACAAAGCCAATCCTTGTCTGCCTTAATCCGCAGGTGCTCTGAAATAACACAGAAACGTACGCTGCTAAAAGCTGGACTCCTCTGCCAGGACTTGAATGTTTAAATATACTGTGTTCATTCTCCCAACACTGGAGTGAAGAAGGGAGATCCTCCCTTAAGTTTTGCCTCACCATTGCAAAATAAACAGCGACTTTTGATCAGTATCTAGATAGGCCGGTATTTGTGCCCAAATCCTATGAACTTGCTCCAGGGGAGATTTTGGGAGTCCAGAAGGCAGTATGACCTTGTTTCTTTAAAAGAAGTGTCATATGCAAACACAGAGGAGAGGCAAGAACTTGTGCCTACAAGAGGAAGAGCTCCCATTTCATGTGTGTTCTTCTGAAGGTGAGCTGCGGGCTCACTGAAAGAATGGATGGATGAATTTTTTGTAACCTGTGCTAGCATTTCACGGAGGTTTTAAAGCATTCCAATACCACCCATAAAAACCTTGCATAAGGGCATTAATACTGATGACAAAGTAGATTTTTCAAAGACTGCGAGCAATTACAACAGCTTTCCCCAACCCCTTCAGTTAGTGCTCCTGCCTGAACTACTGCACTACGAATGAAAGACAGGAGGCACAAATAATTCACAAAGACCTGCGCCTTTCCAGATCACCATTCAATCTCTTTTGGCATTCATCATCTACTGTCCTCACGCTTGCAGATCCTCAGTTTGGAAAACACGAAGCGGCCGGGAAGCTCCCTCCTCAGCCAGGAAGGGGGCTCCGCTCAGGAAATCGGCACAACCCCGGCAGACCCGACCGGGTGCCTTCGGCGGGGCTGCGGGCAGCCGACGGCAGCGGCGACCCCGCTCTCCCGGGGAGGAGCAGGAAGCGAGCGCGGAGCTGCTCCCTGCCGCCCGCCCTCCCCCGACACACCCCCTCGGCAGCGGCTGGGGGGCGCCGGGCCGGGCCACCGCCCCCCG
>VWYP01033524.1:74149-162552 GCA_013400435.1 Pycnonotus jocosus
GACTCCAAATTTGGTATTTTATTGCAAATAGTACTTCATTTTTGAAGACTACATAGTTTGAAATGGTGACTTTAGCTAAGTATTATTTTGAAAAAACAAAATTTAGTGTGCCACGTACATGATTGGAAGTGACATAATGAACCACAGAAGAAAAACAAAAATTAAAACTAATATTAAATATCTGTCTCTCTAGATCTCAGCAGATTGATTCTAAGTTTACAGACCAACTGAATATAATACTTATGAGACTGCAGTTTCACAAAGTTTTTTTGGTTTATATTGGTGAAGCTGAATTATAGTACTTGCAGATCTCCTGTAAGTAAAAACTGTAGATTTCTTACCAGTATATGGAAGGTGACCAAGTAAATACAGTACTTAGGGACAGAAAACAGAGAAATAGAACATTTTTCTAAGCTCATAGTGTGTTTAAAATGACAAGAGATACTGTAAGAGTGGTCTGCAATCAGAAAAAAAGAGTTGCAAACTGATTTCTAATGTGCTCTAAAAATTTGAGAAGTAGAAACCAAGAGGAGGAAAGATCACATGCTAGGAACACTATTAAATCCAGTCATGCAGATGTGATCAATTAAACAACATAGCAAGGGCAAACAGATCAATGACTCTGTCTTCAAATGAAAACATATGTGTTTATTTATCAACATTTGCTTCTTTAAGATAAGCATAAACTCCTTTCATGTCAGTTAAAATTCCAAGTCTTGTTCGTGTTGCCTCTTTTTTTCCTTAAACAATTACATTTGTATTCGCTTATTTTACCCTTACCTGACCTTGAACAGAGAGTGGTTGCCAGAAAGGAGGCAACTGCTGATATCATGCAGCTTTCCTTAGAACTTCCTGTAGGAAGTTCACAGAACTCATTCTCTTTCATGCTAAAGACACAGATTCAGATTTATCCTCATTAGAATTAAAAATAATTAATTTCTTATTTGTGATTTTCCACAGCTTTGTGTCTGTCAGGGACAGTTTCAAATGGACAAATGCCTGCATGGCAGCTGGGTCACTAATGGTGTCTGCAGGCTGTTTTAGGAGTGGTGAAGAGAGACACTGTGTTCAGTAGGGCTGGAGAGCCTGTGATATGTGTGTTCTCATCATCCATGGGTCATCCTTCTTCATGTGAAACTCCTAAGTTTGCCGCTCTTAAAACTGAACTGAAGTAGATTTGAAGTAGGGGGTTAGAAAGCATAGGTGAGGAAGGGACTTCTTAGGAAGGACTGTTTCAGCACAGAATAAAAGCACCTCTCTTTACAGAATACTTTATTCTTTAATATAAAGGAGGAAATCCTCAGGAAAGAGGAGAGTGTGCTGCCACTTCCTGAGCCATTTCCAGAATGTGGGAAACAAGGATCCATTTCAGGGTATGAACCTGAAAGCTTCCTCCAGCCCTGCATTGATTATTATCAGTCACTTTGGTCCTTATGTTGGTGAATTCATCAGGGAAACTTCCAGTTATAAAGCCTGCACAATGTAGAGATGGTTGTGGTTAGCCTTGAGCCGTGCAAAGCAGGCAAAAGATGCTCTTGTTCTGCCTGGTGTGCAAGCAGTAACACACTGTGTGCAGTAAAGACTAGGAAACCCAGGTTTGTCATTCTTAAGCTTGAGGAATTTTGGAAACGCTTCTTAAATTATACTTCTTGTGAAACAACTTGTTCGAAAACAAATAACTATTGTTGGTGTTTATGAAGATATTGCCTACAGTAAAATCACCCTCCCACCACCTCCTCCCCAGAATCTAAGTATTCTTCCCTAGGGAAGAAAATCAGCTGGAGCCACAGCTGCACTGGAGCAGATGTCACAGCCATACTGCTCATTACTTTTACATATATATGAAAAATCCTATTTACATGGAGAAGCAAGGCACTGGTATGCTTGTGTCTGAGCTATGGAGACTAAAAGCCAGCACCCATGGATGAAGGTCTACTGAAATACAATTAAACTGTGTATGTCTAATAAATGTAATAGCAAGTTTAGCTGATAAACAAGGGCATCAGTTCTTGAAAATACAAGTGGAAAATTAAAACCAAATCTTTACAGCAAGACCTTGTCTTCCTCTTACTCTGGAAGAGTATGAATATGAGCAGTTTTCTCCAGGTATATAAGCACTGTGAAAATGCATGACACTCTCAGTGAAATGTGCTACCAGTGCCTCAGTGCAATTCTGTGCAATACATTATATGGTAGCTGGACAAAAATGAGTTAATTACAAAATCATACTCAAATCCTGTTTCCTGCTCCCCACAAGCAAACACTGCCTTTGTTCAATCTTTAGGTTTGCTTTGTAAGTTAGAAGTCACAACGAAAGTTGCAAATTTTGGTGGAGAACTTAGCTGCTAGAAGAGCTACTTCTCTTACTTAGAGAAGTACAAGAACACACATCATATGTTTCTCTGCCTTGAAGTAGGTAGGTGTAAAAGGATCCAAAGGCACTCTGAGTTCTGGGGAGAAAAGTCTTGGGAGAGACTCAGCATGCTGCAATTCAGAGCAGCTGTGGGATATGAGAATGCTGGGATTTTCTCAACCTGCTTTCTCGTCACTTGGTTTTTAGCTGCTTTGCAAAGTCTGTGTTTCAGTGATTGCTGTCCTCAGCTGTCCTTGGCGTTATGTCTTATTGACAAAACTTGTAGGAAGAAGCCAAGCTCCCTCTTTCTGTCTGCAGTTACATGGCTCAGGTCAGGGCTCAAAGGCAAATTTGCTCAACGGTGACAGGAGCAGTATGCAAAGAGTTCATTACTTGCTGTGAGTCACCCACCCAGGCTGCCAGAGAGAAAAGGATCTTTTGTATTTTCTGCCTGCTTCTGGCTCTTGTTGCTGTTGTGAGACAGGAAAAACAAAGCATGCTTTGACTCTGTTTTTATTTTTAGATGCATTTGCTACTCTTACCTTGTTCAGTATTTGACATCTATAAAGCACTGGGATACAATTGACTTTCCTACCACTTTCACAGCCAGACCAGCTTCCCAGGAGTGGTTGGAAAGAACCTGTGGATCCCATCTACCCCATCTCCTGCTGGAAGCAGAACTTATCCTGGAACTAAATCAGATCATGGCTTTGTCTAGTCAAGTCTGTAAAACTTCCAGGGATGAGGATCCCTTTGCCTTTATCAGCATGTGCAGTATAACATAAGTAGAAACAAGCTGACCATAGTGTTTCCTTTTTCACAAGTTTGCTGCTTGGTAGGAATGCAATCAGCAGAAGATAGACTGCCTTCCAAATCAGGAAGCTAAATTTGCAGCAGCTAACCTTGTTGATAAAAAGTAAATCATATTGCAAAGTGGGGTTTGTTTTATTTTCTTGATTTTCGTGAAGCATCAACTTTTAGAATGATGTCAACTAAGAATGTCATCTTACTCTGCTTTATGTGTAAGTTTGTGATGTTACTGATTGCAAAAATACAATATAAAATGTAGCTTTAGCATACTCTAAATTCAATAGTGTAGTGCCCTTGCCAAGCAGAAGAAAATGGTCCACTTGCTACCAAGCAGGAATTTTCCAGCTCTGTAGGGCTTGGAGGGAAACCAGAGGTGGTAACAAAATGCTTCAGATAGAAGTTGTTAATGAAAATGTGCTGGAGCAAAGGATAACAAAGCAGTAGTTCTTATTTCTACTCTGAGGTGTAAAGAATGGCTGGATTGTGACAAGTGCTTGAAGGAACACTTAACCTTTCCCTGATAGGACTGGAGCCTCTGGCTCAGGGTTTTTTTTAATGTTCTTCTCTATTTCCTCTCAACCCCCCACAAAGGTTTTCTGAGAAGTAATTATAATAGGATTACTGTGTGGTGGGAGAAAATGTGCTTATGTATAGTGTGACTAGAGAAGATGGAGCTGGGAGAGTAGGGGAATATTCTGTTGGATTGTGTGAATTCTCAAAATTCTGGGTAAGGGTTGATTGAGTTGGTTATTTTTACCTAAGGCCAGTTCCCTAATCATAAGCTGCAGAAATGCAGAGGAAGACCTGAGGGTGATGGAGAGCAAATGAGACAAGAGTTCACAATGTGATGAAGTTGCAAAAAATTAGTATTGTACCGGATATATAAATAGAATATGAGTTTTAAGGACAGGAAAATAATTCTGCTTCATGCAACTTTGCTTACACTTAGGAATACTGTGTCCAGGCTTAAAAATATTTTTGGAATTTGATGGAATCCTGGACAGTTGACAGTAGTCCTGATGTTTTGGGGAATCATTTCTGTGGAATAAAAAAGGAATTTAAGTCTAAAAAGAAAAAGCTGAGGTTTTATTCTGGTTTCTTATCCTGGAATAACCTATGATATTTCAGTCATGCGAGGCTGTTGCTGATGTAAAACAAAGAGAATGTCCTGAAATTAAAATAACTGTCCCAGTATTTAATTCTAAATGAGCTTTGGTGATTTTGCCCTCTTTCAAGAGTGATTTCATGTACCATTTTAGGCCCATTTTTTGTTTAGGTGAAGTATTTCCTGCATCACAGAAAATTGTCACAGATGCACCAAAACTAGGATGGTAGTAGGCACTAAACTCCCCCATAACAGCTTGTCTGCCAGCAGATCTTAAAAATACAAGTTATTCTTTTCCATAATTTTACAACATGTGAGTTACTACTTCTGAGGAAACATAAATGAAGAATGCATATTTCTTTCCATCTATAGCCATGTGTAGAGATAGCAGTATATCAGTCACTAAATGTGCTTTACTGAAAACCACAGGTCTAGAACTAAGTATTAGTAGATGGGTAGAATACTAAAGATCAATATGTTTGCTAGCTTGAGGTATTAGCCATTTGTTTAGGGTAGTAAGATGTTAACATCATGGATTAAAAACAAGCAAACAGCTGGTGAGGTAATTAGGAGCTGCCAGACTGAATACATCTACTAACTCCAAACGGCTTCAAAGTTTTCACAGGCTTTCACAGATTTTCATTGTTTACAGTGGTTTTAGTATGTATTGCATTAAAATACTGTATCTGTCTACAACACGGAAATACTGGATTTGTCTATAACAAAAAACTCCCCAAAACCTAAGCTCTATATTTGTCCAATTGCTTTACAAATAATTTGGGAAAAGCAGACCCTTACCTAGTCTGATTTTACATCTCTAATATATCTTCTGGAGATTAAAGCATAATGGATGCCAAATACCAATATGATGTCAGGCACATTTTGATGCTGCTTTAGTGTACAAGTAGAGGTTATGTGGCTAATGCCAAGAAAAAATTGCATGGTCTTGTAACAGAGTTTTCCTCCAAACTCCAAAAGAAGGAGCTGAAAAAAAATTGGGAACTGGAAGTGAAAATCTTTGCTTTTAGGCCTAGGTAGTTAGTAAATAATAATCTCTTATTAAATATCCAATGGGAGAATTAAAAACTCTATTTTTGTGAGATGTCTCTAAGAAAAGAACATCTTTGAAAAGCTGAACAAAGTTTCAATTACCAACTTCTCCTTTTGAGGAGGATATTTTTCCTTAGGAAACAAATATTTATGAATATAATCGATCATAAACTTTCTTTTATCTTATTTATAAAGAGAAGTAACATTTATGACAGATTCAAACTCCACTGCCATCCTTTCCCTAGTATTTCCTCTATTACACATAAGCTACAACAAGGGCAGGGATAATATTCATGAAAGATCTGTTACTGGTGATACAAGAGGCAGTTTGCAGAAAGTAAGAATATTGTTGCTGTTTGGTATTTTGTGTCCTTGAGGTGCTTATGCATCCCTGCTAATGGCTGAATCCCAGACAGGGGGGTTGTTCTCCTGACTTCTTCATTGCTGTCAAAAATACATCTCATCAAGTACAGAAATTTCCATGATCATGTGACCTATCTTACCTTCACAGTTTTACTTCTCCCTACTAAATAAATACATTAGGTTCAAGGTCACCTTCCTCTCCTATAAGGCCCTTAAAGACATTCTATGGTATACATCTGGGTTAAAACAGCAGCTGTCAACTCAGGCACAAGGAGTCTGACTGTCACAACAGAAAACCAGGGGATGAGGCAGCTCTTTCCTGGACACTGATCCAGGATCACTCCTGATCTCATTACTCTCTGTGCTAGACAGAGGGAACTTAAGGCCTGCCTTCATGGATAAAAGCTCATGGACCTCATGATGAATGAACACATATGCAACTTTTGTTGCCAGAAATAGGATGGACTCTGTATGTGACAGATGCTGTGGTTTGTAGGTTTTAGTTTTGTTTCCTTCTTTTCCCTTGTGTGTTATGACTTGAAAGCGTGGCACAAAAAGTGGCATAAAAACGTGAATGGTGCTGCATAGCCAGGCCTATTGTTAGTGCCAGTTGCCTTTTTTTGAAGGTGTGGTCCAAGGCAGAAGCAAGGGTTCTGTGCAGACATAAACATATAAATATCTGCTAGGTATGTGGATGCATCTTTCTCCCCCTTCATTGTGTGTTTTCATGGGGGCCTGGTGACTGCAAGGTTCTGTTTCTTGGGTTTTATGCCTTTTCATAGGGATAATTTTTCTGAACAAAGGTTTCATAGCAATTCCTTGTCCTTTGGCATAAATGGTTTGCCAATATTTGGAAGCTCTTTTGGCATCCTTCAATTATTAGCAGATATTGAAAATCCTTGGTAATTATTTCTGTTAGCTTAATTCCCCTAACACAGTATACAAACAGACTTCCACAAGCAATTTTTTAACTTATGGGAGCCAAGTATGACTTTCTGTACAACACTAAGCCCTGCATTTTCTCCTGATGAGCAAAATTTGTGCTGTCTGCTGGGTTGCTTTTAGTGTTTTGGTTTTCCTCAGCCTCTAATAATGCAGAGCTAAAAACATCTATGCCTCTACCCATTGCCTGGCAATCAACTGTGAAATCAGAGAAGCCTTTTGACTGAACTGGCTTAACTGCTTACAATACTGACTTCAACCTTAGGCAGGAGTTTCTGTTTCAGGTGTCATCATATATGGGAATATTTAATTACTCCTTCCTTCATCTGAATGAAAGGTACTTACCAGACTTGTGTGAGTAATGGATATCGTTGTGGGGCAAGCATAAAAAACAGATTTAAAGTTGTTTGGATTTACTCGACATTAAATGTATCATTTTGACTGGGAATGAAACTGTCATTTTGGAAAGACAATTGTTTTAGTTAAAAAACCATTAAAACTATTCACTTAATTCAAACCAGTTGTAATTCTTTCAAGATTTGCCTTTCTGCTTGTAATTTCTGGTGTCTAAAAATGTCTTCTGTCTCTAGTGTTCAGTATATCCATTCACTTTAAAGGTACTGGTAAATTAGTGGCAGTCTTTCCTCTGAATGCTAAAATTAGACTTTTGAAGATCATAGTTTGAAAGTGTCTTTTTCTATGTGATGTTAATTTTCAAATACATTTTTTGAGGGGGATTTATTTTCTGATTCCTTCTTTCAATGGTTGGTCTCCCTAAATACAGAAAAAGCAGTCATATTCTTTTTTCCCAGTGCACCATCTAAATGTGACGGTCCTCTTGTTTTCCTTTACTTGAATTTGTCCACTTATAATAATGGCTCATCTTCTCTTACTACATGCTTGGATTCTGGACTCTGTTCAATATCAAATGACTGTAGTAATTTCTCAATCATTTTTTATTTCTGCCCCAATCCTCAACCTATTACTTTTTCACATATGTAAGTGGTAAAGCTCTTCATAATCCTCTCACCCATTTGCCCAGCATTACTAACATGGATTCCTTTTTTAGATGTTCTTCTTTCTGAAGTCCTTGAAATTTGCTTCTTGGAATATAGCTGTTTACATTCTGAAAATAGATCTTTTCATGTTATGCCAAGAAAATGGTGATCGTTTGGATTAGTTCTTCAGAGAGGTGGATTCTCCTTTGCTTGAAATCTTTGATTCTGGGATCATAGAATTGTAGCCTGTGCAACCTTGAAGGTTTATGCTAGCTTCGACTCCAGATCAGAAAAAACATATGCAGTTGGAGAATCCACATCTACTGCTAACTTTCACAGATTTCCAGGGAAAGATGTGAGGTTTAGATGTTTTAGTACACTAGGCTGGATAGTCACTCATACACTTAAAGCCTATGATGATACAGTTATGTTTGCTGTTCCCTGTTGGTGGTCTGTCCATGGGGCCTTGGAGCTTTTCTAATATGCAGGTGAACTCTTTGTGTTTTGCTTTTTGAAGCTTTCCATTGTTTCTATTTTTGTAAATGGTATAGTGATGTTCTCTGAAGATATGATCTGGTACCTTTATTATTCAGTAAGCAAGAACGGTTTAGTGTGACTTTGCATGCTAAATTCTGTATAATCTTAATGTACTCTATAAACAACTCATAATCTAAAAAGAATTGAGATGTATAACGTTAATGTATAATTCATGCACTCATTTATAGAGAGTGCAATATGCACATGCTAGCAGTTTCCTCTGGGGCCTGCAAACTGAATGGAAAATTGTTTTGACTTATGTTCAATGTAGTGTGTAGTTTAGTAATTTTCCAAGATAAATCTTAATTGTTGGAGGAAGAGGTGAATTGCTATCTAAAGTAGAAAGTAGGACAAGAAAATCTATGTCGTGTCAGAGTCATTATTTGAAATAAGAATACGACGAAAGAGGAGGGACCTTGGAAGTGCTAACCTTGTCAATCATAAAGGAGAGCAACCTCAAAATTGAGATTAATCACACAGCGATTATTTAAATGTTATGTGTGTCTTCTTTTGTCAAGTGTTTTCAACTCATATGAGTGGTGTCTGACAAAATACATCAGGAATTCTAATGCATGATTTTGGGAATAAGAGAATAAAATCATTATGTATTGAAATCATATTCATTTAGTCTTCAAATTTGTGAGACTAATGGGAAAAGTAGATACCAGTACTATTCTAGAACTTATACAGTATTTAACTGGGCTTTTTAGCAAGGAGGATATCTGTATTATCCATATTTGATTAACCAGATCTTATGATTTTAAAAGTAGATTAGGACTGAACACAAAGTGTTAACAGGAAGAGACAAGAGTATTGTGGGAAAACCACTTGCAAATGTTTGGGGAGCTTTTTATTTCTGTTCTTTTTATTTGTGCTGGGTTGGTTTTGTTGGGGTTTTTTTTTGTTTGTTTTGGCTTGGTTTTCTTTTTTTTTTAAATTGGCATGTGTTGACTTTCCTCAACGTTTTGGTTTTTTTTAAAATTTGTAAGTTTCCCCTCAGAAAAGTTTTTCATATTTTTAGCTTTTTTCCTCTCTTAGTTAAATTTTCACACTTTTTTTTTTCCTTCTCCACTTCCTCTCTTTCCCGTCCTCTCTAGCTACAATACCTTGAAAAGTCCTTGTCTCTGTAGCTTCATCTCTTTGAGATCAGGCATGACCTTTTGTGCCTTTCTTACCTTTCCTTCTATTGCTCAGTGTTTGTAACAATTTAGAAATGCTTATTTCCACTATGATTCACATCTTATCCATCAATGTTAAAGCCAGTTATTAGAGTATGACAAAGGTTCACAGCATTACATTGTTCTGTAAGTATTACATCATCCCAAATTGGGCAGATATCTTGTTCTGTAGCTGACGACTCTGGAACAGGAACTTTATTCCTTCAGTCAGCAGCAGAGTCCAGTTGGAGCTGGTCTTGGCACATATCTCTCCTTCACTGAACTATTAGTGTTTATTCATTTAGACTGAGTCATGTACTGGTCAGAACAGAGGTTATATATACTTGCAAGTAGCTCCTGCAGCTTTCGCAGGGAGCATGTGGTGGCACTAACAGCCCTGGAAACGTCAAAATTGGTTTCAAGCTGCCTTCAAATAACAGAGGAGGGTTATAGCTATAAACTGCCCTTCCAGCCCTGCCTGGCTACATGAAAGAAAACTAAAATGAATTTTTCAGAGAACTCTTTGTCTGTTAAGTACAGACCATTATGAGAAGATCTGTGGACACACCTGAAATGAATTTTAACATTTCTACCAACTCCAAAGCAGGAGAGTCTGGCTTGGGAAGGCTTAGGAACACCAGACTCCTCTTGTGTGAGCTTGGGTGAGCTGGTGCCAATGTCAGGCACATCAGGCAGGTTTCCTACACTGCAATGGAGTGTAAAAGAATATATCTCAGTGCTTTGGAGACATATCTCCGGGGAGGTTTTGTCCCAGTTTTGCTTCTTTTGTCATTAGGGCCATGTGAGTTTAACCACTACAATGAGCAAAGTCACAAAGTTTCAGAAATAAGATCCCCTCTGTACACCCTTCTATGGGGCTTCTTTTGATGACAGGCTTTCTTCCTCCTGCTTGTGACATCATTGGCAGCATGAGACTACTGGTATTAGATAAATACATTAGTATGATGCATTAATTTTAATGAGATGGTCAGTTTAAGGCAGCATATGGCTGCCATAACTTGGATGAATTTGGAGATCTGAATGTCTCTGTTGGAGTCCTGTCTGGGGCAGTTACTGTGCCCATGGTAGACAAGCAAGTATAGGCTAAAGCCAGAGCTGTGCTGGTTCCTGTCCACCTGTGTCAGCTCTTCCACAACTGTACCCTGTGTGCTTCTGCCACTGGGGTAAGCATGGGGGGAGTGAATGCAAATCTCCCTGCCTGTCAAAGCAGGCACAGCTTAAGTGAGTTCTCAGTTGGACTAACTGTCCATTACAAATACACTTTGACAGTAGTCCACAAGCTCTGTTTTCCTCTGAAGGGGAGCACCTGAACATCTGAGTACACTCCTTTTCCATAAGGAAACAGTGCATGGTAAAAAGCAGGTATTTCATAGCTGGAGATACCTTAAAATTATAAGGTTGTGTGAACATAAATTCGGCCCCTGTCCCATGAAGTAAATAGTTCATGTGTAAGCTAAAGCACAACACAAAAATAAAATAAAATAGTAGCAGGGAGCAGAAGCTGGCAGTGAGCATAATGGACAATAGTGTAACTGCCAGCCAAACCTGCTGCCTGCCCAGGTTCTGTGGGCATTGCTGTGGAGGAGAAGATTTAGCAGGTTTTAGAAGATTTTGCAGATTTTTATACTGACGGGCACTTGACTGAGTGGAGTAAAATGTTCAGCAGATTTTTGAAGACTTGGCAAACTTTTACACTGAAATCTATTTGTACATGAAAGAAGCATGGGAAAAAAAGAGCAACCTATGAAAAGCTTAGACATAGCTGCACAAAAACTGCTTACAAAGTTAAGAAGTGGGGGGAAGTAAACCCCAGACACAGTGATAGAGCAGAGAACTCAAGAGTTTAGCATAAAAAGAATGCTGAAAAGGAGAAGAAGAGATATTTAATCATCACTTGTTGTCTGTGCCCATCACAAGTCCTACAGAGTAAGGACTGTCTCAGTAACAGTCTCAGGTATCCCAGAGACAGTTTTGTTCCCTGTGGCACAGTGGTGGTGAAGTGAGCAGGTGGTGAAAGGCTGCATTTCTTCCCTTTCCTCCTCCTCCTCCTCCTCCTTCACCTCCTCCTCCTCCTCCTTCTCCTCCTCTCTGCTCTCCATAGCAAGGGCTAAACTACCTCTAGGCTCTGCTCCTACCATGACTTTGCTTTTTTCACCCTACAGAGCCAGTATGATAACCCCACCATCTGGAATGGCTTTTCCCACTGTTGGCAGCTCCACCTCCAACAGCAGTTGTCAGACAGTCGCTTGCCCCTTTTGTGATCCTTCACACACCCCTGCAGAGTGCTGTGGAATACTGTCAAGCAGAATAGTACTTTATATCCACTTTACCCAGACATAGTGACTGTGCAGAAGTCACCAAAGTCCACAGAAGTAGAGAACAAGTACACAGTGTTCTGAAAAGTAATTAGTCACTGTATGTGAAATACCAGTGAAGCCTTAAAGGGAGAAACTGCTAAGTGAATCAGTCTTGAAAAAGTACACCCATTTAATCAAGTGAATTTAAAAAGCAATCTGGTTCATCTGGTGCAAATCTGTAATGTAAGTTTCTATCAATCCTTTTAACTCTTGTATATATCAATTTTACTTGTGTCAGTAAGTTACTGATGGTGTGCAGATATAATAAGGGGCTTAATACCCACGAATTAGGTGCTCCAGTGCCCCAATTCTAAATGCTTGGAGTAAACTGCAGTCATATATTAAAGCACCCAAACTCCTCATCCAGGCAACAGGAAGAGTTAAGTGGCTGAGATGGGGTTTGAACCTGCCCTTGTGCAACAGGAATCTCCTCTGAGTTAGTGATGGGGGGCGTTGAGTACAGAGTTATGTCTGAACTTTTGCTGCTTTTTGGAGTTTTAATATCTAGCCTCAAAAAAGAGGTTGTGAGCCTGTGTCAAGAACTCCAACCCATTTTTTGATGTCTGCAAACACACACCATTTTAGAAGCCTTGCCTTCTTCCTGCTTGTGCTTCCCACTTTCTGCATGACAGCTGAGCAGATGGAGCAGTTGCCCAGAGAAGGGGAGCAAGCCCAAGCCATGAGCTTCCTCAGCCTGGAAAACTGCACTGGTTACTGCCTGTTTCACCAGGGGAGGCACCTCCCACCCCTTCTGCAGCTGTGGGATACCAGGGAGCAAGGAGCACAGCCATGAGGTGTTTGGAGATCAGATAGCTGCCAGTCTAGGGTGGTGACATACAGGTGGGCAGTTTCCCCAGAACAAGAACATTCTTGTTCCATAGAAAGTCCCAGGGTTTTAGCTAGTGAATGTAAGCCAACATGCAACACATCAAGTTTTCAGGGAGCAGGATGGCTGGGTGGAGACACCTGCCTCTCCCCATGTACTGCACTGATGATTCTGTGCCTTATCCTGAGCTCCCTTTAGAGGCAAGGGATTAGGGATTTGTTTTAAAATGGCCACAAGTTTACTTAGACTGAGGTCTGGGGCCTTGCCTATGCAGATGTTTGGAGCTGCCCTTTTTTTACACCTCCTACATGTTCATGTTGTGCTTTCATATGTAAGGTAAAGCCCTGCTTCTGTATTCACGTGGCAAAGGGGGGATGTGCAGAAGAGGAAAGGCAAGGCAGATTGCTGAAATAAGGCTCAGGATTGCTGCTATCTGGCCCCTTGTGTTTAATGTGCATGTCTGAAGCAGTGTTGTCTGAGGAAGAAACAGGACTGAAGGGAAAAAAAGCATGAAGTCAACCCCATACTACACCTAGCAGATCAGCACAATTTCTGTGTGAGAATGGATGAGAGATTCAAGTACCAAGTGGAGAGGTTTATAGACTAAATAACGAGGCATCATTTTGCCTTCAGTGATCATTGAAAACATGTGCTATTTGACCTCAACAAAGCAATCCTAGTGCTGTTTTCATCAAGCTCATGGAGAGTTTTGCTTAGAGACCTCTTGGAGAGTGCTGGGTTAGGCTGATGTCTAATCGAATTACTTGAGTCTAATTCTGTTGTTGTAATTGCCTGGAGGAAGTAGAAGGGGCTGGTTAGCAATTAAGATTTTAATGTTATTAATTTAAGAGAGTTTGAAGGGCATATGCAGTCTAAGGAATCTATTTAATTGATAGGAAAACAAAGTAAATATCCTCCTGCCTCAAATTCTAGCTCTATTCTCTCTCCAGGGAATTCAGTTTTCTATTTTTACTTTTGAAAGGTCAGGTTTTTGCAGCCTGCAGGACGACTGGCATAGTCGTGTCATGAGAAGCTGAAATCCAATCTGCAGCTCTGACTTTCCACAATGAGGGGCTGGGTGAGGAATGGGGAGACATCCTCTTCTTCAGAACAGCTGTAATTCATGTAACAGCTTGGTGTGACATCAGTGTTAGGTGTCTGAAAAATCTAACTGCTGTCTTCCAGTGCAGAGAGTAACAGAAGAAAACATCTTAACAGAAAGGAACAATAAGGACTGATTGCCTTTAGCTTCACAGTGTTTTGCTGAGAGGAGATGAACCCCCTTCTAGAAATCATAAGGGAAATATTATGTAGAATTTTTGCTATGTGACCCCATCCATGTAATTTCTGTGAACTTCACCTCACAACTGACCTGACCAGTACTACAAAGTTACAAGGAGGACTACTAAAATTGGCAACCCTCCCTTTGCAGATGAAGATTACTGAATCTCCATGATTGAATGGTTGCTCCAGATGTTTGTAATAATGCAAAAAACCCTACCAAAACCAACAAATCAACAGCATAATTAAATATTACGCAAATTCCTATTGCTTTCTTTTTCTCCTAAATTTTTTAAATAAGAGAGAGGAGAGAAGCTGTTACCTGTGAAGCTGTGTAATCTGTGGCCAAAACATTATCCTGTGGTACATTTTGGATCTGTCTGTCAGCTCTATAGACAGCTTCTGTATAGGCAGTGCATTCACTGAGCTTAGTAAGTCTTCTGCTACTGAAGTGACTTTTGGGATGCTGAGGCTTGTTTTAGTGAGGTAGCAGTGACTTTATAAGGAGCAAAATTGCAATTTATAATAGAAGCTGCAGAGTTCAATTTCTCAGAGTCTGACACAGGGCAGGTTTGTCTTTGTGATCCAGAGGCACTCCACTTGTACGACCTGAAGGGCAGACCATTGTCTACCTGTCTTCAAGAATGAAGCACTGGTATCAAAGCAGATCTCTGTGTCCTTAATGGGCTCTTTGAAGCCACAGCAGCAGAGAAGGTGAAGTACTGCTGCTCCCTCCCTCCTTCTGAAGAAAAGCCAGCACAGCATGGCTCTGTAGAAGTTACACGTATAAAAGTAAAGAAACTAGATATGATTTTATGGAATGCGCTGCTCTTGGAGGGCTCCTGTTTCTGTTGAGTTACCTTATTTGTCACTGAAACTTTAACAGTAAAGCCCCAAACTACTTATGATAACAATTCTCTGGTCTGCAAGTGGAGAAACCTGGTGTTGCCTCCTCTACCACTGCAGTCACTTGTACAAACAGAAAGTGATACCTCCATGATGTTCATGTAAATGAATACAAAATATGAAAAAAACCCCATCAAAAATTAACTTAACTGTACAGTGGCTAAAGATTGGATGATGCTTTAGTTACCCCATTTGTTAAGAAACTTGTGTAGCCTGTTTTCATACTGTTTTGGTGGTTTCGTTCTGCAGGGATAGCAACTAAGTTAGCTAGTAGGAGTACTTGCAAAAATGGAGAATAACTGAATATTGAAAAATATTGTTGAAACATACCAGAGAATTCCTGTCTTCACGTGGGTAAATTTATTGTCTGATTTACATCAGTGCAATCAAGGTTTAAAAAAAAGCCCAACAAAGCAACATGACTAATCTATTGAAATAGTTCATTTTTAATACTGACTGCTGGCAGCAAACTACTTATTAATGAGGTTCAGGATGTCAGTTATTGTTGAAATGAATCCTTGAATAGTTTTGTATACTGTGTTGAAGAAAATCACAATCTGTTTGCAACATATTTCAAAAGCAGAAAGAGATTAAATTAATTTCACATGTTATATCTCTTTCCAAAAAACTCCTGGCCCTTATAAGCATTTCCTACTGGTCTTTTATTTTTTCTTCCTGGTAAAGGAAGACCTACCTAAATTAGAAATTAAATAAGCAATTGCAGTGGATATTCTACTATAAGTAGAATATAAGTATACTTATTCTACTATAAGTAGAATATTGCAGTACTATAAGTACTGCCATAATAATATGGCTTCTTTCCCACAAGAAATAGGTACCAAAATGTTAACATTAAGGGCTTCTGTTCTTTGGTGTAATTTTACTTTAATGTATATTCAAAGATAAATTAGCCACTGATAATCCTGTTACAAATGATCTTTTTCTGTGTCTTTTCAGATTGATCCTTACTCACTTATAGCAATTTATTACCTAGTAGTTAAATTATTAGAAGTTGTTTTCAGAACTGTGAAGGAAAAAAAGCCTATTCTATTTTCTCTCTGGTCATGCTTCAGCCTTGCAAGTTCAAAAGAACCCTCTGAGTTATATTTATGCCTGCAGACTTTATGCTGGATGAGAAAACGTTTGCTTGTGTTATAGTAGTGCAATCTTTATAAAGGTCTGAATAATAACTTCTGGCTTGACTTGCAACTGAACTTGTGAAGTTATCCTTACAGTTGACAGCCAAGGTACCAAAATGCCTTTGGGGGTTCCAGTAAGTGCCCACTGAGCACTCAGAGTTTACTTTGAATGTTGTGAAATGTGGCTGCCAAAAAGAAATAATATTAGTATGCTTTCATAGCTTTGTAAGTAGCTGATGAATTGGAAGAATTCAGAATGTAACCACCAAAACAGTAGGAAACAGGCTACACAAGTTTCTTAACAAATGGGGTAACTAAAGCATCAGCCAATCTTTAGTCACTGTACAGTACTGTATTTCAGACTGCCACTGCTAATGCTAATAGCAATGGAGCAAAGACATACACTAATGAAACATTCACGTGCTCTGATGGTGGCAGGTAAGACCTGAAATCAATGTCTTTGTAGAAGTCACCTTCATTTTAGTGTCTGTGTTTCTTGAACACACAAGAATTGCCTCAGAAAAGATACACAAGAGCCAGGGCACACAAGTGTGGGTGTGCCTCAAACTTCCAGTTTAAAAAAAAAAAAAAGAAAGGAAAATTTTTTTTTTTTTTTTTTTTTTTTTTTTTTTTTTTTTTTTTTTTTGGGTAATCTGTGGTTTGGGGGAGCTCATACCAGTTATTTCTCTCACGGCAAGAGTTCCTATGTCTCCAAGCTAGGTGGTGGGGGAAAAGGAAGCTTGAGGCCTGAACCTGCCTCAGCCTCAGCTTTGTGTTTTTGTTTGTCTCCATTTGCCCTTGCTCAAGCTGTGGTTCCCCTGTGCCCCCTGCCAGGGCCGCTCCTCACTCTGCAGCCCGCAGAGACACCCAGGAGCAGGTCCTGTGCAAATGCTCCTTGTTGGAAGGCTCCAGTGTGGCCACTGTCAGACAGAAGGTGAAAGGACATGGCCAGAGCTAAGGATTAAGAGAACACGAGGAAAGCCAACATCCTCAACCCCGGAGTGGGGTTAGGACATGGGGAAGCATGGCCTGACGTGCGTGCACCTGTTTGGTCAGGAGGGCTGCTGGCATAAACTCTGTAAGATCTTTTGGCTGATGTCTTGGGGTTTAGGCAATTTCATGCATTTTGATTTGCTCTAGTGTTCCTCTATTTAACAACAACAACAAAAATGAGCTGGTTTAATGCAGAAACCTATTTAAATTGCTGATACCTTTTCTACCCTTCACTATTGAAGACTGAATGTGAAGTTACCCCACTCTAATTATTTAGTAATGTTTTGTTTGTTTTCTTTCAGCACTTCCAGTTGTGCACTGATAGCAAAACCTACATATAATTTTTTCTAGCTTTTTTAATTTGTCATTTGCTTTTATAGATTATTCAGCAAACTCAAATTGCTTTTTTGTTTTAATTGGGTCTTATCTGCATTCTTCTCTGGCCAATTTTCAGCCTATCACCTAAATTGCTTTGTGCCCTAATGAGAATGACTGGTTCATAAAGGGTAATATAACATTTATTTTATACCTCAGATTACCCTCAGCTTGTGTAGTAAATTAATTCAAGAATGAATGTATTTTACATCTGATTCTAGCAGACACCAGTTTTCCAGAATGTCTTGGTAAGCTAAAAGTAACTGGGAGAAGACTTTTCAGCCAGGCTCTCCCTTCAAACATTTAAATTTTTTTGCCATCACCCATCTAACAGTAAACTTTTCTGAAATCAGTTTTTGGAACTTTTAATACTTTTCTCAAGTGTGAACTGAACTGTCCTGGTTCACAGTCTGGGTTGATTTTGTTGACATAGAAATCTGAGGTTGCTGGAGTTTAATGGCTCTGTTTCCTCACTAATTATTAAACAACTGTTGCCATACCAATTCAGCTCAGGTCCCTCCTACTCTTGGATCTGTATTGTTGGTTTTTAATGCACTTAAGTAACTCATATATTTTATTGAAACTAAATCCTATATCATGGGTAATAGGCACTTTGAATACTCCAAGGCAGTCATAGTAAATCTGTTGATCCTCATTCTGAAAAAGACATATCCTTGTTTCTAACTTCTCCCAGCTCATAAGAAAAAGCACAGTGAAACTCAAAAGGGATACATCAAAGGGATACATTTTGGTATATGAATATTTAACTTAAATAAAAATTATCTAGAGATAATTTGTGTGTGACACATAAGAGAGAAGGTAATAGAACAGTAAAGTTATAGTTTATTTGTTTTCAGATAATCATCCCAGAAATCTTGGGAAGGAGTTTGGAGTTTGTTGGGTTTTTGGCTTTGAGACCTTTTTCGTAAATAAAGTCTATAAGTTTACCTCACAAATGAAAGTTAAAAATCATGTATTTATGGGAGCAGATGGATTGTGAGGTGAGTTGTTGGCTCTGGAGAGGTGGCTTAGATGTGCTGTCTGTGCTGTGCAGAACAGCAGCTGGCTCTGCACTCAGTGTGCTCGGAGTGTGAAAGGGGTTTGGGGGGCTATAATGACATTTTCTGTCCTTTCCTGCTCAGCAGCCATTCTGCTCTAACAGGGAACACAGTCAGTGTTGTGTGTGGTTTCTTCCTCCTCACAGATCCCATTAGCTGGCACTGAAATGTGCCTTCACTGAGTCTTCCGATCAACAGAAATCTGGATGTGAAATCTGTCTCTTTTTTGCCAGCCATGATTATCATCATGGTAATCATCAGCTGTCTTTCCTTACATTATCTTCCCTTGCTTACTTCTAGGTGATGTGCTCTCTTTTCTCACTTATGTTTCAGCTGTTAAACTGTCAGAAAAGGCTAATGGTTTCATAGTGTTGAAGCTGCATTCAGGATTTTAGGTTTTATAGATTTGTTTTTTATATTTTAGTTGGTTTTTGGTTCTTTTTTTCTCCTTTCTTGTTAAAAATGGTAACATTTTTTTCTATTTCCATCGCAGTATAAAAATTAGTAGGTGGCAGCATGGCTGCTTTATTCCACAGCCTGGTTAGGAAACATGGGGAAAAAAAAAAAGAAAAATTTCCAGGAGTTACTTGTTTATGAAAACTAATCTCTAGTAGAAGAGTAAGAAATATGCACATAACTTACTTATCAGAATTACCAGATTTGTATCTTCATAACTAAGGATATATGCATCTTTAAACTGATGAAAACAATGTACTTAAGGAAAGGTTTTTTCCTGTTTATATATTCCTACAATAACAAAGCAAGAAGCAGGAAGTAAAAAGCTTGTATGGCCTAGAAATAGGATTTTACAAAACCTCCAATTTTACAGTGTTGCTACAGAACAAATGCATATCCCTTTTTCTTTGGCAGCACACTATCTCTGTGTAGTTTTGTTATAAAGCTTTTAAAACAACACTGTGTTATCAAACAACCCTAAAACTGAGCTTATATAGGCTTTGTTGTTATTACCAACCACTTTAATAGAATATAAATATGTCATCACCATACACAAAGCCAGACATCCTATAAACCATTGTAACACATCAGGGTGTTACATCTCTACATTTTATAGGAATTTTCATATGCAAGCTTAAATTAAAATAACTTGTCTTTCTATAATTAGTATGTCAAAATGGATGAGAAACTGAAATGCAATTCTAAGAGTGGAATTTCAAATGTTATTTTAAATTTCTGTCACTTTTCTGAGAAAAGTACTTCATGTAAATGTTCCCTTCCGACTTCTCCCCAACTGTTTTTCCATATTTCATTTTAGACTTGGGAGGAAAATCTAATTTTTTAATTTATTTTTTCATTATTGTGGATTTTGTGCAAATATGGGTTCTTTTTCCATAATATAGGAATTTTGTTCTAGTGTGGTATATGAAGAATATAAATTTTTTCTGCTGATGTCTTCTTTATATTTTGCTGCAAGTATGAGGCAGATACATTATAATTTTAACACCCTCAACTGGCAGAAGCATTGATTAGATGATGAGGAACAATAGGCTGTATTTCTCCTTCCAGTTCAAGTTAGGTACAAAATTTCGTGTTATACCATACTGAAAATGTAGTCCTCCCTTTGATGGGGGAGAGTTTAGATCTGGTGTTGTGTTGGCTGATACATGATCTCAATGTTTGAAGAAGTTTTGGGACCCATGGGAAGGAAAAAGGTGTTTTTATCCAAGTCTGTGTTGGAGCTGTGGAGAGGATTTTTCTTAGGCTGTACTTCGAAATTCTCTTTTCAGACAATTGTACTAAGGAGCCAAAGACAGTGTCATTATGCAGAATCTTCTTGTTGAGAATAAGGTATATCATGGCAATGCAGTAGAAGATGAAGCTATTTGAATAGTTTAGGTTTCAGCTATTTCCCACCATTCAGAGTTTGCAAAGCAGCCAGTTGCTTTGACCAGACCTGTATTCCTGCTCAACATGTTGGAAAAGTCCTCCCCAGCCCAGGGCTTCTTCTGTTTCTGCTTTCCAGCTTTAGCTGTTACAGCACCTTGCTTCATTCCTCTGACAAGAAACAGGGTGCCATGCAACTCTCTGGTATTTTAGTCCCAGCCTGACTGTGCTGAGCTTGGAGGATCCAGGAGTGACTTGAGGCCAGCTCCTGGTGTGCTCTGCCCCTGCTGTCCCAGCACCAGCACCTGCCCACACCTGGCTTGGCTTTTGAGGGCTCCTGTGGGTTGCAGCTTTTGCACAGTGCTCGTGTCTCTTCTGCTATTTCTCTTGCCCACTTTCCTTCCAATAATGTTGATCCTATGGTCTTTAAGGAAGGCTGTTTCTGGGCTATTTGCTTAATTACTGATCATTAATGGTAAGATAATTTCCTTCTAACTGGGGATATAAACTGCTGAGTTTGACCAATTATTACATCTAACTCAACATTCTCTACTTTTCAAGTGTGCAGCTAGGAGATTTTTGTATTGTTCTACTGACAAAATCAGGTTGGTGGGGTTTTTTCTGGTTTTGGTTTTGGGGGTTTTTTAATAAAAAAACCCCAAAAGTCATTAATGTGAGTAAAGTAACAGCTGTTAGTGGTTTACTGTGGTATTTTTCATTACAAATAAGTAGAACACTTCCTCCCCTGCCACCTTTTAGCAAATTTCAGCTCTGTCACTCATCTTCCTGGAGCATATTATGCTTGCTTTGTACAAAATCAGTGTGGTTTTTAGTATTGAAGCAATGAAAAAAAATCTTCCCTGTTTAACAGCTGTCCTTTGGATGTTAATTTTTCTGTGCACTGAATGAATAGGCACTTCCTCACCACTTTTCACATCATTCTCTCTCTCTGATTGAATTGTTTCTGTGTATTGAACCTCATAGGGATTGAAAAAAAATTAAATATCAACTTCATTTTAAGTGTATATAAAGTATTTAACTAAAAGAAAAAAAAAGTGTATGGAAATAAATACTAGATACAAGTTTTCTGGAAGGAAATTTTTAAAAAGATCTGGTTTTCTATTAAAGCTTACAGTGCAGTTTTAGCTAATTCTACTCAGACATCTTATTTTTTATATCCTTTTTTAATACAGCAACTCTGGTTGTGTACAATGGTGTTAATTCTCCCCTTATTCTTGTGAATCCCAAGCCTACAGACTTTATTTGGCTTTCATCCATTTTTTGGCATTCTGGAACTTCTTTGGTTCTCAAGTTCTCATATAAAAGGTTCTGCTTTGTCCCCTGGGGACTGCAACATGATATTGGATGTGGAGGCAGTAGAGACCTGACATAGCCTATTCTTTGAACTGCTGGAACTTCTATTGACTTTTCATCCTTCTCCTGCCTAACAAACTACTGGGGATAGAGAGAAGCCTCTGAAACAGAGGTATGAAAGCAGGGATTTATATTACTCTAAACTACAAACATGCAGAAGTACAAGGAACTCAAACATGCAGAAGTACAAGGATTGTAGTAAATAAAATAAACAAACCCAAACTTTCAGGAAAATAAAAGGAAAGGCTAAATAATTGATCAAGGAAGAAACCTATTAAACTGACTGTGTGCTCATCCTACATTGCTGCAAACAGCAGATGTCTTTGAAAACAGCTCCAGGATTGCTTGCTTGTCTTGCTAAAAGCCTTGTCTTCAGACACATTGTTGTAGCAGGTGGACTTCAATAAAATTGTTGTGTTCAACTGATTTTTCTACCCTGTTGTATCTTGTTTTGCAAATAAATTAAACAGGAAATAGCTTGGATTTTAAGAAGTGTGCATCTCTCTGCAAGCAACTAGAGCAGAAGATTTTTGTAGTAATTGACCTGCTGGGATAAATTCAAACACTCAGTGCTTCTCATGTCTTCTGCCATACCACCAAAACCTGAACACAACTGTCAAGAGCAACTACAGGAACAACTCATTTTCCCAGGACATTTTTTTGGGGTAAGCTAGAGGGGCAGAGAGGTTAGGGGCAGGAAAGATGCTTGTATTGGGATTGCAGGGCCAGGTTTCAGTAGCAAGGGTCTACAGGGGTGGCTTCTATGAGAAGCTGCCAGAGGCTTCCCATAGAGCCAGTGCCAGCTGGCTCCAAGAAAGGCCCCTCATTAGCCAAGGCCAGGCCCATCAGTGATGGTGGTAGTGCCTCTGGGATAATGTATTTAAGGGGGCAAAAAGCCTGCCCAAACAGCAATTGCACCAGAGCAGTGATTCCGCTGCAGCCTGTGGGAAAGACCCTGGTGAGTCAGGCTGTCCCCCTGCAGCCCATGGAGCTCCATGATGGCACAGAAAACCACCTGTAGAACACCCCACATTGGAGCAGAGAGATGCCCAAAGGAGGCTGTGAGTCCATGGGAAGCTCATGCTGGTGTGGACATGATTTTCTGAGAGACTTTTGCCTGCTAGGCAGCTGCTGATTTTTCCCAAGGGAAAAGCTGTCAACAAAAAGGCTCTCTCAAAACAAATTCAATAAAACAACCAGCAAGTTCTCAAAACAACCTTCTGCAGATGGTGTTTTGTCATTTCTTTAGTTTAACCAATGGGATTGGGGAAGTGTCGTTCCTATTCACCAATCCTGTTAGTTTGTATCAGAACACCTTAAAAAGGGTGTCAGGTTAGATAATAAAACCTGATTCTCTTCTACCTGCTGACTGTAGTCAAGCATCTTTATTTTGTGTCCCTTTGCGACATGCTGGAGTAGGCTTTTGGCAGGATTTATGATTTGTGGGGGACCCAAGATGAAACAGTCTGTTCCTGGAGGACTGCACCCCGATAAGGTCACCTCTGAGTCTCCTTTTCTCCAGGCTGAACACCCCCGGCTCCCTCAGCTGTTCCTCACAGGGTTTGTGTTCCAAGCCCCTCTCCAGCCTCGTTGCCCCCTCTGGGTGTGCTCAAGTGTCTCAATATCCTTCCTAAACTGAGGGGCCAGGGCTGGACACAGCACTCAAGAGACTTTGCCCATGAAAGTAGTGGATGAGTGCTCTCTCCTTCTCATTATCTCAATCTATGGGTCTTTCATTCCTTTTTCTTTCCTGTGTCCAGCTGAGGGGGAGAGAGATGGAGGGGCTTTGTTGGACACCTGGTGTCCAGCCAGGGTCAACCCACCACCATGGTGCTGTACTTGAGTAGAGTTTCATCTGAAAAACATTTTCAAGTTTGTTTTCTTTATGTAGTTTTGGGGAAATATGTATAGTATTTGAGAGATGTTAGTACATTTGTTTTACCTTTCTAAGAGGAAAAACCATTCTGGAGCACTTCAGGATGGCATGTGTGGAAGACTGAAATGTTATGGCAACTGCTTTACATTGTTTATGTACCTGCTTTTATGACTTTTTGCAAACCCTGAAAAAAATGTTCTTTAAATAAATTCTTCTGGCTTAAACCCAGCTCTATTTTCCTCCATGGCCAGCTTTTCTTTCTAAGGAAATTCAATTGAAACATATTCATTGTCATCTTCACTGCCATGGTTGATGGTTAAAATGTGTTCTGGTGCTCATTTCCCAGATCATGCCCCCTCCAAATGCACATGTGAAGCACAGGGAAGTGTGCTGCTCTAGCTCTTGTCAGGGGCCTTGCTACCCTGGCTTTGGTGAGCTTTGGACCTCCCCCTGGGCACAAACCCCTGTCCTGCTGCTGCTGCTGCTGGCCAAACCAAGGGTAAACCTGAGGAGAAGTGTGTGGTGTGATTCAGTGTGTCTCACTCAGACTCTTGACAAGATCCATGGCTGCAAAGTCTAGGCTCTGTGCACTGGTTTGGAAGGACCTGCAAGGCAGCACAGCTGCTGCTAGGATTGCCATATATCAGACAAAGGGTAAGATTTCCTCTACTAGGGGTTTTAATCCCATGCACTGCATGAAAAGTGTGTGGGACATAGCTTTCCTTGTGCTTTTGCATATAAGGCAAATCTGAAAAAGGAGATTTTATACATCTGGAGCTGGGTGGCCCTGTGCTGCCTCTACAAATATTTTTTTTGTGTCCATGATTGACCCGTGTGCTGGCAGTAATGGCTCTTCCAGCTTTTTATGATAAATCACACAACAATTAGGAGCTTCCCCAGATGGAATATTAATATCAATGTTGCAAGGCAGCAGCTATTTATTTGCTATAATTTCACTGCTCTGAGAAATTGGAGAAAGGCAGCCATTGGTTTCCCAGCTTGAAGTCATTCGCCACAAGCTTTTTGTGGTTTTGAGAATTTCAAAATCCAATTGGTGTCCGGGGCAAGTCTGGATATTTTGGAGGCACCTGGTCTTGACAAATCCTGGGTGAGATTTTCTAAATTCCTCCTACTTGATGTCAGACATGACACAAAGTGAGTATTTTAATCAGGCAGAGGGACCATTGAAGTGAATGGAAGAAGGGACAGAGGTGATGTGGAAGAGTCAGCCAGATGTTGCAGTGACTCAACTATGTTAATACTCATATATGAAATATGAACATTTTATATTATTATTCACTCAGTTTACTTTGTAGGGCATATATAATTTGTCATTACTATATGTAATTTTATTATCTTTATTTCTGCATTTTTGTTCCAGTTTCATATTTGTGATTACTTCAGCTTGTCACAACCAGCCTTTGACCTGTTCAACTGGCATTAGCCAGAACTGGAAATGCAATCAGTTTAATGATATTTAAGAAGTTCCTATGAGGGACCAGCACACAACATGTTTTGCTCACAAAGCCTTCTCCTCCCTGGGATGAGCAGAGCAGTTCTCTTTGGCTCACATGGACATGCATGGGCAGAAGACCCTCAGTCTGTTGGTGCCCATTCCCAACCCCAGCTCCCCACACCATATCAAAGTGTGACAAGTGAGAGATTTGAGAAGTACCAGAAAGAAGGTGAAGTTACTGTAATCCAATTGAGACATAATTAAAAAAAAAAATCTCAAAGAGAGTTATTAATTCTGTTGCTTATAAATGCTTTCTTTTCATTTTCCCATATAAAACATAGCATGCTTCATTTTCCATTGTCTTTTCCAGCTCCACGTGAAATCCACAGACAGTAATTGTTCCTCATTTCCTTCTGTCAAATGGGTGGCATACTCAACAATTAAGGTTTCTGTTTATAATAAGCTACAATGTCTAAAAGAAGAGAAAAAAGCTTTATTTTAAAATAATCTGGAAAATCAGAGGACAGTCTGCTGTCTCATAGAAACCAGGCCTTACTTTGTAATAAGGTAGAAGCCCTTTTTTTTTAGCACTATGAAATAAATTTTACCAGTCACCACTTTTGATTTTCAGCATTTACAATTGCTGAGGTGGTGGTGGTGGGGTTAATGTGTAATCTGCATTCTATTGTCCCAACCTGAGATGATCAATGGTATATCATTATCTAAGAGGATTTTCTTTGCTATTAGAAATTCAGTCCTCAAAGAATGCAACCCTCTCTCAGTGAAGCCAATCTCAGCAATGCCCCAGTTCAGACTGCCTGCACTATGTGCCACTCCAAAACCAATTACAAAGTTGTTACCAGGAGACAGACAGTGAAAAAAACCCTGCACATGTACTGGTGATTCTCTGCACCTCAGTTCACTTTGTACAGCTGGCTAATTCAAAACCAGCCCACACATAAACTGAAAAACCAATTTTACTTATTGTTCGCTTACCTAAAGTCTTTAAACAGCTGAACACAGCAGTAACAATTTAAATGAAATTATAATGTTTGATATATAGGAAATAATATTGCTGATTAGTGAAAAGATTAGTCCAAAATATGTTTTTCAACTCAGTTATGACCATTTGGAGATGTGCTTTCTTCTCAATTTGAACATGAAAAAGGGAAAAGTTACTAAACTTGAAGTAACCTTGTATGAATGGTAGATGAGATGCAAGTGAAACATGTTGCAATAAATAAATATACAATTTGGGTTCTATAATTTTTCCATTGCATTAATTTGTCTGAATATATTTAGAGCACTAATTTAGACTGGAAATTAAGGCTGTTTATGGCAACTGCTTCATGTTGATGGAAATATCGTTTCATGTGCTATATTTTAAAACCATGTCATTGACTTTTTAAAACTGCTTCAAAGTTAAACGCACAAAATTACTTTAGCAAAATGTTTTGCCATACAATTAAACCATAAAAGATGAGAAGTTAAAGGTCTTGCATATTTATGCATAAGTTTTAATTTTTCCAAGAGCAATTGAACTGACCTGGAATTACTTTTATAGAAAAACACTGTCAGATGTAGTAAAAAAATATTAGCTAAAATCTTGCTTTGTCACTATTTTCAGTTTGAAATTCTGCATTTATTAAAATATGAATTTATTTTTGGCATTTTAATCTTTCAAAGCCTAATTAAACCATGCTATGATTATAGAATAAGAGCAGAGTCTCAGCAAACTCTGTGAGAGCTCTGATTTAATGTTTCACTCCTGGGAGAACATACTGAAATTGCAGATTTTCCTGCACAGTGCCCAGGGGTGACAGAATTCTTTGCCTGTGCACCTATGTGTGGGCTGCCTTTGTTCTACCATTTCATTGCCCCTTGCATCATGAGTGCTCCCCAAACCTTCACAAAATCATTATTTCTTGGAGGGGACAGCGTTAATTCCAGTTTTATCCACATCAGGGATGGATAGCACATAAGTGAGTTAAATTTTGCCAGTGTCCTGGGGTTCCAGAGGAATCAGTGGAAACAAATGACCCCTTCCTACCAAGATACCTACCTCAAGAACTGCTGCTCAGCCTCAGGAGAAGACAGATATTTTTTGTCTGCTCCTAGGGATAAGTAATAGTGAGGAGGGAGAGGGGAGGCAGACAGCAGATACTTGTTCCTGCAGCTCTTGGTGATGGAAACCAATAGACTCCAAATGTTACCCATGGTGGCAAGGGGAGGCTGGGATTGTCTTCAAAGACAAAAACAAGAGGGTGGGTATTTGAGGAGAGAGAAGGGAACAGCACAAGCAGTCAGGGAAGAAAGCAAACAGTGGTAATAATAAAACTCTCAAAATGAAATGTCAATAGTTGTAAAATTGAATGCTGTTCCTAAAGTAACAAGTAGGGCTTTGGCACAGTTAAAATTTTCATTTCAGTGGGAGAGAAGAGTGGAATGAAAGAAGTAAATTTCATTAAGTACAGAGAGATCTTTTATCCTGTAGTTTCAATTGTTGATTCTGAAGGGGTGCTCAGAAAAAAATGACAACCTAAATAACTATATGAAAACTTATTGAATACACATCTCTTCTTTCTAATTGAAAATCATGCACAGCAAAGCCTCTGGCTGACAGGAAACTCTTGGAAAAGTAGCCACTGAATCTGAGTGCCAAGTGTTCTTGATTGCCTCTTCTGCTATGCCTTACAATGTGCAATAAAAATAAATACGTAACTGGGCAGGACTGATGACTAGGAGTTACTGACATGCAGATCCACAAGCTGCAATTGCATGACCATTACACCGTTTCTAAAGACACTGTTTGAAATTGTTATCCATTATATACAGGTACTACAGTACTTTAAAAGAGAGAAATTCAGAGATTGCTGTAAGCAATTAATAAATGTGCAGTTTAGCAGAGATATTATTCTTCATCCTAAAGATCTGCTCAATTTTTATTTTAGTGGTAAGTTGTCTTATATTTCCCCTCTCTTTTTACAATGAAAGGCACTTAAAATTACTTGAACCTGTTTAAAAAGTGGCTTGATTATAGCAAGAACTTAGATAAATGTTTTGAAAATGCTTAAAAATGAATAATCACTTTCGAACAGATTAAACTCTCATATTCTGCCTCCTACACTTAAACAAATAAAAAGAAATAATACACTGTTCCTTCCACAAACTTCATTTAAAAAACATTTGGCACTCTTATAAGCCATGGTATTCCAGTTGAAAGGCTGTTGCAAAAGTTCAGTTTTGTTTAGATATTCTTTCTAATCCATAGAGTTGTGTTTAGGTCTTCCTTCTAATTTCTAGGATGTAAGTAATTATTACTTGTTTTCGTGTCAGTTTGTTTTATGACTCGGTAGTTCTGTTCACTTCCTGCAGTTAATCACTGAGTCACATCCTTTCTAATCTGTTGTTTTAATAACCAAACTAATATTTTTCTGGTGTGATAACCTGGGCTTCCCTAGTAATTCAAGCAGTTTCCTCTGCATCTACCTGGCTTGAAAGTGGTGGTGCTGAGGACCCAGTGCCTACACATTTAGGAGGTTTCCATTTTGAACTTCGCTTAGTCTCTTTCTGTGAGCTGAATGCCTGTAAGCAGTCAGGGCACTTTCAATGTGCGTTTTGAGTCCATCTTCCAGTTTAGTTCTTCTTCATCAATCAGGTCTGTGTGCTCTTTGACCACTCTGTGGTGTGAACCAAGGCATAGTCAGCAATGATCCACTTAAAAAAGACCCGCCTTGCCCAGACTGAAATGCTGTTGTAGACAATCCCTGATAGACCCACTGGACTTTCTTGAAGAAATGGGATTAGTACTGTGTCCTTTTCCAAAACACCTCAGTCTGTGTACTGAATCACATGTGAGAATTGTTTGTCACCCTCCACAGCTATCCATTATAATGAGCAATTGGTTTTTTTAAATGGAGAAGAGAATGCAGAGATTGCCATACGCAATGTAAAAGTATGCCACTTCTTACTATCCCAAATGTCTTGATATTATATTTTTCTCATAGGATTAAATCAATTAATAGAAAATTCATTTTAATAGGAAAAAATTTTAAAATGCAAGTATTAAAAGGAGTGATCATTTAGACATTTCAAATAAACATGCTTCTCAGTTTTTGTTTTAATAGTTTCTTTGCTATTTTTTGTTTGTTTGTTTGTTTGTTTTGTTTGGCTATTCCAAAATGGCGTGATTTTACTTGGATCTAAATGTGTTGAAAGGCACATTAACCAAGAGAGGGGAAAAAAAGGCTCTATATATAGTTTTACTGTCCCTTTAGGGAGTCATTGCTTGAGCTTCATTAATATGCATTTTAGCACAATCTAATTTACTCATATGGCTGGCCCCAGGTGTTTGGAAAGGCAACCAGAGGAAAATCAGATCATACTAAAATTAGAGACAAGAAATATTGAATGCCTTCCCTTTTAGGTCCTTGAAAGGCACATATTAATTATCGCTGGATGAATTTATGAAAACTAATACTATGAACAGCTCCAATAGCAATTATTTTTGAAAAATTATCTTAAGTGTAATGTGGTCAAAGTGCAGAGAAAATGTTCTGTGTTCAAGAACACATGTATATACTTGCCCTTCCAAACATTGAATTTTTGGTGCAGTGTCCCTGTGACATCCTTCTGATATATATTTAATCACCGAAAATCACAATGAAAACCCTTTTTCATGTAAGCTACTTTTTGACCGGTTTCAAATGGGGCATTAGGATTTGATGGATTTGACTATTTTTTTTAAGAATGCATCTCTGCTGGGTTGCAAAATGCCAAGGCCAGCAACGCTGGTGAGGGTAAATTGAGGTGATGTGGGGAAAAAAAGTTAAAAAATTATCTCTGTATAGTCTGATTAAAAGCTTCGTGCTTTCATGATGTCAGTAGGAAGCTTTGGCAAGGAAGTGTTCACAGCTGGTCTCTGAGCTGCTAACGGAATGTAATGGGTCAATAAAGAGGCTTTATATATTAATTTCCTGAGTGTCATCTTGATTTGCAGCAGAAAGTGTCTGCAAAACAATGTCAAACACATGAGCCCTGAAGGTGCCTTTGGAGCAGTGCTCGTTGGTCTGCCCTTGCCCGGGTGCTCTGAACTCTTCAGCTGGGGAGGTGCTTGCCTGGAGGAGAGACTATTTCGGAATCAGCCTTCAGGGGTTGAACAGCGTGAATTACAGTGGTAGCAGGCTACTGAGGAATGCATATGTTATGAAAACACTTAGTCATCTCTAGAGAGATTGTGATCTGAAATATCTGACCTTCCTGTGATTCAGAAACAGTGGGTCTGCAGCACAAAGGACAGTGGCCACACGTGTAGCAGCACGGGGTCCTGCATGACCTGTGCTTGGAGAAGCAGTGACAACCACCAGAGCTGCTCCACCCTGCCATTCCCACCCAGGCTACAGGGCTTCAGAGGAGCTCAGCTCTCTCCAGGCTTCATGTATCTCACCACAGAGTATTCTGAAGAATTTTATCCCTCTAGACAGGAATTTGGTAAAAGATCCTGTTATTTCAGCTTGGAGAAAAATTTGCTTGTTTGGAAAGAAGTGTAGTTAATTCTGTTTCAAGCAGGGTGTGATTTCAGGAGATACCCCACTGAAATGTACTCACATGCACATCTTGGGATGTTTGGCAGACATACTGTTCATTACACCTCAGTGGAGCACTACAGACAAATGTTACTTTGATGTGGAAACAGGGTGACATTAAAGGTGAGTACTAGAGTTCACTATTAAGAAGGAACTTAAAATGTACTTACAGAAAGGAATAGAGTCTCCACAGAGGGTGTCATTTAAGAATAGTCCATCTAAAGAACATTCCCCTAAAGCAAAACATCAAAGAGAAGATAGGAAATATGTTTTAGGCTGCAATTCTGGAAAGAAATCAAAGTCATATGAATTTCATTAAATCACCAAGGAATTTAAGAAGTAGATTTGAAATGTATGTGAAAAATATTGCAGTAAGTGAAAAATAAAGTATCCAGTGACTGGAAAAAAATAGAGAAAAGAAGGTGATGAAAAAATGATTATTCAGAAGTAACTTAGGGAAAAAAATTACCCTGGTAGATGGGTAAACATACCTATGGGAAGCAGGTTTTGGTCCTATCTGACCATAAACTCAAAGTCTATTCCTAGAACCAACCTATATATAAATATGATCCTTCAAACTTGGCAAGCTAATAGGACCTTACATAAAAAAAAAAAACCATTGTTGAATCCATTTCCTGTCTATATGCATCGTTTCTCCTAGACTAAGCCAATGAGCTCATTTACAGGAATGAGAACATTGCCTTTAATAGTTTAACTACCTGTTAGCAAAAGTACAAGCTTTCGCAATATGTCAACAAACCGCCCCTCTCCAAGTGTCTGAGTAACATTGCTGCATTAGTAGGAATGACCACAAATCTTAATGAGATGGAGATTTGTTCTGCCCTGGCACTCCAGCATCCACCCACACACAGCTGCAACCCATGGCCCTGTGTGCAGGATGAACTGTGACTCGTGGGGTTAAAAACCCAGCAATGAAGAGGACACACAGAGGGAAACTTAGCATCCTGGTGCCAGAACGTGCCATGCTCAGAGACCAGGCTCTTGGCAAAAGGGACTGAATGGAGCCAGAGCTTTGCTAAGTACCCTTGAACAGTGCCAGCAAACCCACAGTGAAGCCCTTCCCCTCAGCCAGCTGTTGTCCCATCTCTATGGCTGGGCTGCAGCTTGTGGCTGGGGAAAGTGCAAGGCTGGGGAAAGAGAAGGAATGTGGGGGTACAGAGAGATAGGATTGGGGCTAGAGGTAATGGCTGGGGTGTAATGTGTAGTGCTTAACTCTCTGGAAGAAATAAAATACTTGAGCAATGCTAATTATATCTATTCCACAAGATTTTTTTTTTTTTGATGAATAGAGTCACAGAAGGACAAGGGTGTCATTCAAATGATATTCTGTGTGTCTTCATTACTTATGGTGCCACTGGTATATGTATTTTTGTACAAAAAATTACATCTCCTAAGAAGACCCACTTTTACCCAAGAGTGTATTGACAGGTAATGGCTCAGGGAGTTGCATAGAAAAATACCTGGATGCATTGGACCTTGAATCTGTACTTACACTATCCTTTGATAAATGGTTAAGTGTATGTAATACTGAACACTGTAGTTTTACCTAAGGATGCACCATCAATATTGTACCCAAAACCAGGAATATTCAAGGAGATCCTGATACAGAGAGTAGGCAATTATGGTTTCTGTTCATTCAGACAGTTGAACTCATGGAACTCAAAAGAGGAGCTGCCTCTGAAGCACTTGGGGTAGGTGTGGGACTGGTTAATGAGGAAGCAGAGCAGGAAGAAAAAGTGGAACAGATAGACTGTGGATACTTAGTCTTACTTAGGTATGGAAAGAAGATTGTGCCTCAATTATACCATATTTAAGCCTGAGTTTTACACATTTACTACTTGGGTAAGAAATTATCCATCTAGAATTAATTTTATATTTTTGTGTATATAATTGCATGATTTTGTTGCAGTCTTGGGAAGAGAAAATTTTTTGGGTTCTTGGCTTTACTGGCCCTAAAGAACCCACACAAATTAACATTCATAAGTAAACTATGCAATTGTTATTATTAGCTAGTCGTGCTTCACTGAAGTCTAAAATTCTCTGCTTGTCACATGCCAATACACTGTGAGTGGATATTACTGGGCTCAGCTGTAAACATTGTGTCTAAAACATCTTTGCAAAGAGCATCTTTGCCCTTGCCTTATCCTGGAGATGTTCTCAAGGTAACTCTGAAAGTTCCTCAGGCACTTAAATACAGGCAATTACTTCACTTTTACATGTGCAAAATATATTCCCTGAAGAATGTCTATTGCAATCCACAGTTAAGGTGACTTTTCACCTCTGTTCATCCCTCAGATGTGCTCTGAAAATCCTAATATCTAGAAAAATAGCACTAGAAGTAGGAGCTGAGGGTCACCAAATCCTCTACTAGCATCAGGTTGGATGAGTTTGTATCTGCATCCAACCTGTAGCTCAAGAACTCTGGTGATGGAGAATTTACTGGTTTTTACTGGTGAGCTGCAAAAAAATGTGCCTTTTTGTCTAGCCTAACTGGCTGTTTGATTAAAGGCTACTGTTTCTTATCACCACAGATACTGAAAACAGATCCTACCCACTTAGCAGCAGTCAGTCCTTGAGATATGCATATTTCTGATCATGGCCTCCACCAACGATCCCAACTCTTCCACAACCTTCCTTCTACATTCTGGATTTTAGCATCATTCTCATTTTTACAGGTTTTTCTCTGGTTCATCTCATTCACAGACTGTGCTGCCAACAACTCCACACTGAGCAGAGCAGCTCAGTTTGGGCTCCCCAGCACTGAATGCTTGAGGCAAAATCCAGACACTTTGCAGAAAATATTGTTGTTTAATTCATTATTGATAGGGTCATACTTATAGCTGACATTTGGAAGCACTTACCCAGGAAGAGGAAATTCTGATTTCTACCCATTCCTGAGTTTGTAGCTGTTTGGATGCCCACTGTCTCTCTACCAGGAGAGTGCTCTTTTTTTTTTCAGCTGGTTTAGATAGCTCTGCCTTCAGCTGTAGTTGAATCACTCTGCAGCTAGAAAAAGATCCATTTGGACAAAAAAAAAGAAATTTCAGGATGGAAAAATGCAACCAAATGATTGTAATATTGGTATGGGACTGGGCTCTGGGAACAGTCTCTGGTGCTGATTTTTATTTTTATTGTTGCCAGTCCTCAATTTACTCTAAGAAGTTTTAATACATAGCAAACTGAAGAGGAGAAAACATGTTGCAGAGGTTTACTCTGTTTTGTCAGACAGGGTCAGAACTGATGTGTTCAGGTTCCATTTGTGCCATTATTCTCATTCCACATCACTGGAGGAGGCATGCTTCTGCTTCATGGAAGCTTCAATAGGTATGATTCATTTATAATAAATAAAATTCAAGCATAAAAAGCCCATGCATAGATACTTACAGAATAAAGACCAGAGCCTTAGTAATAATGAATTCACTAAGATCATGTAACTGGAACTACCTTTCTTCAGAATAACAACAGCCTTGGAATAAGAAATCACTGAATAAAATTTCCACTTTAGGCAGTGGAAAATTATGTTGCATATATTGTGAGTGTATGTGTCGGCAGGGACGCATGTGTGTCTGAAAGAGAGACCTGAATTATAACCTGAATTAAAATGTTAAAAATAGTAGGATCCTGTTTAGCAGAGCTAACATAAAGAGATCTCCTTAGCTCCCAGTAATGCACACTATGGTTTAATAGCAGCCTGCTCTATTTTGAGCACCAGTACCTCACCACCATCCTGCATTACAGTGCTTCATATCTCTTCCTCCCTCCATTTCTCAGACATACCACTTACCATTCTGCCTTTTGGGTCAGTCATGTTGCTTTTGCACATCTTCCTTTTGTACTCAGCTAAGATGATTTATTCATGATAAGAGGAGGAATTACATGCTTGGTGTGGGTATGGGATGTGACTTACCAACACAGTGCCCTTGCAAAAACCCTTGTTAATGATCTCTGTAATGAAACCAATAAACACATTTGATTTGACAGCAGGATAAACAGAGGTAATTTCCTCTTCTTTTCAGCTGTGATTTTGAGGGTGATCACTTTTTCTTTAAAATCTGTGATTTCTCTTAATATTTTAGCCATTGGCATTGCTTGATGAGGTCAGGTGGGCACAAGAAAGAACAAGTCACAAGTTAAAAGGAAGTTGCAATTCAGTGTTAGCAAATTATTTTAGCAATCATTAAAGTGACTTAACTATGTAAGATAAATTTGGTACCAAATCAGTTTGGTTGGCCAGCCAGGCTGTGGCAGATCTTCTGTCATCAGATTCCTACCACATTTCTAGGATTTCTTACACACAGAGACTGCCAGGCTCCACTGCCTTGTGCCTATGCAGCAGGTAGGGAGGATGGTCTGCAAGGGCTGCAGCAGGTGGACAGGGGAGTTTTCCTTCTCCAGTGGCAAGGAAGGAAAAACCTTTAAAGTGGGAGTGAGTTAACAGGCATTAAGGTTCTTTTATATAACTGACTGCTGTAATTTTCCCCACTTAAGAAGCAAATCCAGGTTTAATTTTCCTAGCATGGCAGTAACTGGGAAAGGCAAGCCCCTGTCTTTGCATTTGTGGTGAGGTTCTTGTCCTTAGCAGCCTGGCCTGAGAAAAACCAGGACCATTTCTGAGGTGTATATATATAGTGGTGGGCTTCTTGAAAGGGAAGTATGTAAACCAGAAATATTATTTGTATTTATAAATTATTTACTCAAATTGGCATTATTATACAATCTTTTCAATATTATGCATATTTAATAGTAGTTTCTTTATTAGGTTGAAGAGGTAGTTCTTACTAGAATTAAGAAAAAAATATAGTTCTTAAAACTCAAACAAAAAAACTTTAATGCGATTTCCACTGCCTGAATGAGCTGAGAATCCACCAGCACGTCTCTTAATCCATGAGAAACCTCAGAGAGGAAACCAAGGGAAGATGCTGTCCTGCAGCTTGGGTGAGAGGAGTGCCACCAGAGGGAGTCGTGGGAACACAGTAAAAGGGGTTGCTTTGGCACAGGAGAGGTCAGCAGACATTTCAGCCATAACGGTGAACAAAATTTTCTCTTTGGCCACAGCTAATTTTTTACGAAATCATCATGCAGTAAAAATCAGCTTAAAATTCTGGCTTTTGGCTAAATATGCAAAATTTTCTTGCTAAAAATGCAACCTTGGTGTCTCATATTCAGTTTTCATAATTTGTGTGAAGTATGCACTTGCTCAATAAAACAAAATTGCTAACCAAGCCACACAAATTTCATGCTTGAAAATACAGCTCAGAACTGAAAATCAAAACATGCTTCAAATGCTCAATTTCATCGAGTTAGTATAAAAATTGTGGTAATCTGATTTTTTTCCAGCAACGTTTTTGGTGGTGATAAAGCAGATTACATCTAGTTGCTGTAATGGTTCTAGACTGCTGAGAGCTCAGACTGAGCTACTGAGCATCATGCAACAGTTTGCCTAGCTCTGGAGAGGAGTAGAGGGTGGAAAAAAATGCAGCATTGTAGTTGAAGAATTATTCTTTTGACCAGATCCAAAGTTTAAAGAGGTACAGAATCTATTCAAAATAATAGTGGAGTGCTTTATACTGCCAATATGGCTTGAAAATGCTTACAACAGGCCAGAAGAGAAGCTGATATGCTCTGATGCTTAGCAAAAGAAAAAGAAGTCTTCAGAGAAGTTTATCCATTTAGTTCCTTCTTTGGTCTTATGTGCTATGCTTCAACTCCTGGTGTTTCTGACATGTGCTTTAGTATGGAAATGTATGTAACACCCCTCCCTGAAGTGACAAACCTGATAAGATTTTGGGAACCCATTCACTGCTCATTTAAACTCAGGTTCCCATTGCTGCACATGGTTAAGGGTTGTGTATCAGAAATGAAAGAAACAGCAGACTGGAAAAGAACTCAAATAAAAGAGAAAGAGCAGTTTCAAGCCCTGAGGGTGCCCACAGATCCCCCCCAGTGCTCTGTGGCAGGTACTGGGTGGAATTAGGTTATCTTAGATGTATGTGATAAATGATATGTATAAATGCCTCTGCTTTTCCCTGCTTGCTGCCTATTCTCCCTTTTACTAACCCACTCACTGCTGCTTCTCCAGCACTTACACAATTTTTCCGCAGCTCTGCCAAACCAAAGTTCATTTTAAGGCTAGAGCATGTCACAGAAGAGGTGCTGATGAGTCTTTAAAGTATTCATCTCTTTCACTGTGGGTGAATTCTTTATAAGCTTAAGATTTCCTGTCTTTTGGGAATTGTGACATTTTCATTCAGACAGACCAAACATCCTTATGATCTTTGCAATTTTCATCATCCTTTTCCCTTTGACTTACAAGAAATTCAATGTCTAGAGCTTGTAAAGGTTGAAATAAACCACAAAGATCTTGCTTTCTATCTTTCTTTTCATACCTGTCTGAATGGAGCTGTTCTGGTAGGAACCAAGTAAGTCTTGAAATTATGGCACATGTAGAATACCACCTGTTCATAAACATAAATATACCAATTGAGGAAAAAAAAAAAGTGATTTTTTTATTTTTACAACTTTCACCCTTGCAAGAAAATTATCAAATCATTAAAGATATATTCATTAAAATTATTATTAAAATATTATTTATAATTTATCTCAACGATGTTATTGTAAATATTTGAGACTACTGATGCAATCCTCATTCATTTTTCTGGGGAGGGAACATGGAATTTTTTGTTAGGATCCATGCAGGGAATTTCATCACAGTTTGCAGGACTAGTAGGGAACTTCGTTTGCTGTTTATTTTGTAACTCAAGCAAACTTTGTAGGTGTTGCTCTTCTTGCACTTTGTACTGGAGACGAGCAGAATCTGCAAAGATCCATGTTCCTCCTGTACATTCTTCACTATCCTTCTTTTTGTGCTTTGCTCCAACAAACTGTCATGGGGTGTATCTATACCTCACTGCTCCTGTGCTTGGTGGTTTTGAGAGCTTTTGTAGGAAATATGTAATGAAGCTGGAGTGTTGTGCCTTCCAGAGCTCTAGATATACTTGTGGAGGGAAGGAAAATAACTTGGCTTTTTTTCTAAAAAATCAGTTAGAATTAGTTCAACACACTCAACAGTGCTTATGTTGCTCCATAAGCAATATTAAATACAGTTATTGTCCTTACCCACAACTTTGGAAATTAAGAGGCATGTTCACACCATTTTAAGTTTTATACATGCAAAATTATGACCTGTTTCAGTTTTAGAAGTTCAAAATATACACCAAAACTTGCACCTGTGCAGATATTGCAAGGATTATTTTACTTTAAAATTGATCAAAGTAATTTTTGGTTAAACATCTTCTGATTATAGTTGTATTAATTTTAAAGTGTTAGTAAAACATGTTTCGTGATTTTTAACAGACAATTTATTTGAATTTATTAAATTTAATTAAATATAAGTGAAGTAAAATGGCTCATCTTTATCAGACAAAATTCTCAGTTCAGCTATCATTTTGAATCACTGTAGATTTGAATTCTAAAGCGTCCATTTTAATGTAATATTTTAATATCAATATTTTCTGATGTTCTTATACAAAACAGTAGGTGTTTCAACACTAAGAAATCATATTACTCCTGCACAAATATAATTCTGATTTTACATTTTTATCCCTGTTTCGAGTAAAACACTGTGAAATACAGCATTTTCCACTGATCTACACATTCTATTTTCTTATAGGCTCTATTTCACTGTTTGAAAAATATCACTAAAACCAGTTCAAACCTGATGATGTTCCATATCATGAGCAGGAAGTTCATAATTACATGCTTGGTGCCTTCTAAGCTTGAAGATAGAGAGTCTGTAAAATGCTTAGGTTTGTAAGTAGTTTTTAAAAACATGACTAGAGCAAATCCTTTATCTTTTGTAATATTTTAGTCAGCAGAAGAATCTTAACAATTAAAATGTTGCTTCCAAAGCTCATTATTTTCCCAAGTCAAATGGGAAATATACAGAGTAGAGGGATGTTTGGTGCGTTTCCTTCTAATTTAGTGAGAAAAACAATGTAGAAGAAGGGACATTTTCAGAGCTGATTAGAGAAACCTCAGATGTCAGGGAATACACAGCTCTTTTAAGAAAAGAATATTAAGTAGCCTTGGAGCAGTGCTACAATGTGACATTTTTACAAGGAACTCATTTGGAAGACAGTAAAGAGCAGATACTCAGAAGAGACTCAAAACAGTGCAGCTATTATGGGTTCCTATCATCTGGAAAAGGCGATGACTTTTCTTATTCTTATCCACTAGAAAGTATTCCTCAGCAGAAGCAAATCCCAGTGAAATAGATATTGTTTTTGGGGCCTGTCTTCTTAATTCTTACCTTTTATTTTCAGTAGCATTTGTCATTCTTAAGGTCTTGCTTCTAATCTCCTTGGAAAATTCAGCAAGGTGTTAACAGCTGAGACAAAATACAAATGCTCATGGGAGAAGGTGGGCACAGAGTCACAGATCCACTCATGAACAGCTCCTGGATGCTGAGGGCAGTTCCTGCAGGCAATGAGGTGAATATGTAGAACATTTTTTGCACAAAAAGCCTCTGCAGTATTTCAGAAGTATTTCTCCCCAAAAGACTGCCAGAAAAAATCTCCATAAAGATGCTTTTAAGGCATTCACTTTTGGTGTTTCCTATGGGAGCTGGATTTTGTGCAGCTGCAAACATCCACAGGAGCCACTCTCAGTTCTGGCAGACATCCATGGAGAGCTGATGACTTCCTCAGGACCTTGAGCTGCTGCATTGGAGTGCTGCTGTCACCCCTGAGAGAAGCTCCTTTGGATCTCACCTCACACAAGGAAGAGCTAAGGGAAGGACAGGATGGACCTGCAAAGGCGTTCCGTGCAATCCCCAGCCTGGTGAAGGGCTTGTACACCTGATACAATTGATATCTCTCACAAGCACTGCCTGTTGTAACACCTTCCCTTACACTGATCGAAGGTATATGGGCATATAATACATATATAGCAGCTGTAGAGGATGTTCCAAAATAGTATGCCCATTTTCACCACTGTTGAAAGGCAGACCAGCTTATCTGGATTCCTTGCAGCTGTGTGAAACCAAGCATTTGATTCTCATTCAGGATGCTCTAAAGAGAAATCATACAGGAGTTCATCTGAAAACTGGGCAAATGTGAGAACAATTAAGTTCATTTTGTGCAGTTATTTCCTGGATGTAGAAAAATGCAAATCACCTCATGCTGTTTTTGGATTACCTTATTCAGCTGATGTATAACACCTTTGTGGAAAGCCACAGTCTGCTGAAGTGAGTCTAGGTAGTCTCAGCTTTTAAAATTTGTCTTGCTTGTGTTTACTTGCAAAGATTACAAGACAAAATTTTACAAACCTCTATCTATTCTTGATGGCTTAAGGAAGAAAAAAGCCCATATGTCTATTTGCCAAATAGAAGTGGCAACACCTCTGCACCACTTCAGGGCTTTATACGAGGGAAATTACAATCCCTATTTGGAATGAAAACATTTCTCTGGTTATGTACCACTAGATTTACTAAGAGCTACATTTCTTCTCTTTGTTTTGTTTGTTTTTCTGCTATGCATTGTCTGAGCAATGAGCTGTGAAACTGCATTTGTTCAGAAAAAGAAATTTAAGTAATTTGATCCCAATGCAGCAGGAATTCGGAAATTTGCCTTTACCTATAGAAGAATTTTTGTCCTGAGAGTTACAAGGCTTTACCAGGTTTGGATGGCTGGGTATTATCAGTAGAGGGCTACAGAGGTGGTTTCTGTGAGAAGCTTCCAGGAGCTTCCTCTATGTCTGACAGAGCCAATGCCAGCTGGCTCCAAGAGAGAACTGCCACTGGCCAAGGCTGAGACCATCAGTGACAGTAACAGAGCTTGTGGGATATGGTATTTAAGAAGGGGGGAAAAAACCCTGCAGAATTTCAGCCAGGGAGAGGAGTAAGAAAATGGGAGAGGGAGAGCTCTGCAGTCACTCAGGTCAGTGAAGAAGGAGGAGGAGGTGCCCCAGGTGCCTGAGCAGAGGTTCCCCTGCAGCAGCTGGTGCAGACCCTGGTGAGTCAGGCTGACCCTCATGGGGGTCCATGGTGGGGCAGAGATCCACCTGCAGCCCAGGGAGGAACCCACACTGGAGCAGCCTGCCTTCTGTTTGTGAGCCTGTGGGAAGCCCATGCTGTGGGAAGCTCCTGGCAGGAGCTGTGGACCTGTGGAGAGAGGAGCCCACACTGGAGCAGGTTTTCTGGACTTGCATGGGACCCACCCTGCAGCAGTCTGTTCCTAAAGAGTGCACCCATGCAGTTCCTGGCAGGGACTCTCGCTGGAGCAGTTAGTGAAAAACTGCAGCCCGTGGGAAGAAATCACACTGGAGAAGTTCGTGGAGGAGTGTCTCCTGTGGGAGTGACCCCATCCTGTAGAGTAGCAGAGGAGTGTGAGGAGTCCTCCCTCTGAGGAGGAAGGAGATACGTGTGATGCACTGACCACAGCCCCCATTCCATTTGCTCCTGTGCCACAGAGGGCAGGGTGGGAGTGAAGTTAAGCCCAGAAAGAAGGGAAGTGGTAGGGGAAGATGTTTTTAAGGTCTGGCTTTATTTCTCATTGTTCTACACTGCTTTGATTGGCAATAAATTAAACAAATATCCTCAAGCTGAGTCTGTTTTGCCCATGATGGTAACTACTGAGTGATCTCTCCTTGTCCTCATTCCCACCCATGAGCCTTTCATTCTATTTTCTCTGCCTTGTGCAGCTGAGGAGTGGAGTGGTAGAGCAGCTTTGGTAGGCATGTGGTGTCTGGCCACAAAAGGGATATAAAAATGAATGGAAAAATAAGAGCAAGTAGCAAATATCTGGAGTCCAAATGTGGTCTATAGTAGGGCCTTGCAAGGCTTTATTTGTTCCAAAACACAAAACAAGTAAACAAACAAAGAAAAAATTAAGATAGTCCCTGAATTTTGTGATGTACTTCTAAGTGCAAACAACAAAACTCCTTCCATAGGTATTGTGACATAGCAAGAGCTGGGTATACAGAAAGAGGGGGTTTGTCCACATTAGGAAAAAAGAATATGTCAGAGCCCCATTAACAGCATCTGTGAGTAGAATTTTTCAATATCTGTCAACACCTTAGAAGGTTCCCAGCCTTGGCATAACAGAGGCTAATAAGCTACAGCCAGCTGACTGTCCAACTCAAGGAGGCATTAAATACCAGGATTTGAAAACAAAACTCCCAGTTTTGTTTTTGAATTAGCTCCCAGTTTTGAATTAGCAGGACAAGTTTTTTTTTCCCAGTCTCAATTTCCAGTCCAGCAACTTCCAGAGTTCCCTAAGAAGCTTCCTGCTTTTCAACATTCTTGGGGTTAACATTGTTTCTGTACTCTGCTGCTCTGAAGCATCTCCTGGATTGAGCTACCTCCCTTCTGCTTGCCCCATACTGCAAACCCAATGCTTCCTCCAAGTAAGCAGACAGAGCTGTAATTGAGGAAAGGGCAGTTTCTTTCCATCTTTCCTCCCCTTTCTCCACCTCACCAGCTGTGATATTTTCCCTCTGCCACAGAGCTGCTGGATTATTTTGTATAAAGCACACACTATATTGTACCATTTACTGTGAACAAACACTGACCAAACTTCACAGAGGGCAGAAAACAGGATGGGGCAGCCCTATACATAGCTGTGAACTGCTGAGTATCCTGCTGCTCTGGAGAAAGGGAGCATGGAAACAGATAATATGAAGGAAAAAAGGAAAAACTCATTCTCTTTTCCTCCTGCAGAATTCCCCATTGCCCAGCCACATTCCTCAACTGGATGCAGAGAATATTTTAGCCTGATGAAGACATTCTGCTTATGGAATATAGACATTAAGATATAGATATATAAAACTGATATAGTTTTCTAATACAAATGCTTAGTCCTTTCAATTTCCTAAGAAAATGTTACTTTTCAGATTGTGTGTGTTTCAGAGCAAGCCAAACAAGTTTGCTCTTTGATCTACAAAGACAGAGGCTAAGCCATGAACAAGCTTCTCATGTCCTCTCACATGCTGTGCTCTTTGAGGATCACCAAGCAAAACCACAGTAGTTTTGGCAATCTGATGTAGATTCTAACTCCCAGGCATGATGCTACTGCATTGTTATTGCTTGGAGAGTAGATGGATGTTTGGGATTACCTTCCCAAGATTTTCCAAGAATGGAGCAATTTGGTGCATGGCAGAATTTTTGTTGGCATAAGGCTAGTTGGAAGGCTGCTCTTCATACACATCTTTTGAATGAAGAGGAACACAAGGCTGTATTTGCAAAGTCAGATGTCAAAAACCAGGACCCCTGAGTAGAAATTCTGTAAATGACCCATTTTTCATAATCATCAGGAACCAACACCTCTGATTGCTCTAGTTTATCATTTTGTAAACAATCCATGGGAAAAGCCCTTAACCAGTCTTTTAATTAGACCACTTGTATTTAGATGAATTTTAACAGGAGTTCAGAGTGAATAATTCTTTTGCAAAGTTCTAAGCTTGAAAAGGTGGCATTTAGTCAGGAGCATTTAATGAGCTCTAACACTGTCTAGAAGCTCAGTTTCACCTTTCTTTTGTTGGAAGCTGCCTTGGTTGGAGTGGATTGGAGGGTAAGGTGTTAGCACAGTTAGCACAGACCCAGGAGAACCAAGTTCAATATTCAGTTCCACTGTAATCTTACCTATGACAGCTCATTGTTTCTGCTTCAGTTCATCATTTTTATTACTTTTGAAACAGAGATGAATAACTTTCTAGTTTTCTTTTCAGACCATGAGTTGTTCTGCTCAGTCTGGGAGTCACTAAATGGAACAGAATGGCCTGAAAACATGGGAGGTTAGAGTGAGAAGAGTTTATATCTGGGAAATAGGGATTACACTATGCTCTGACTTAGAGCTGTAAGGTCTACTGAGATATCAGTAACTTGGCCCATAAAGTACAATATCTAAAAATAAAGTTCAGTTAAAAATCTCATACAACAACAACAACGTTTTTAAAATTAAAATATCTAGTATTTGCTATGGAAGGTGGGAAGTTTCAAATTTTCCAATTTTTGGAAATCCTGTATCAATGGAAATTTGACTACTTGATTATGTAAACCCTCAAACAAATAGTGAATAATTAAATAAGAAAGTTGATCCACATTTAATTGTAAGAAAACTCATATTTTTAATACACATGTGGACTTAATATGAATTTCCCATGATAACCAGGTAAGAAAACAGCCATTGAAGCTGCAAAAAATCCAAAGATTTTTTTTTTATCTTAGTGAATCATATATAAATCATGTCTTGTCTCATTAGAGCCTGAATTTCACTTACAAAGTGAATGGAAGTGTAGCAGACAAGAAAGAAGTATTGGGTTTTCATAATTTGTATTATTCACCACAGAAAATGGACTTAGAGTCCAAGGTTACAGTTTGTGAGGGTTTTTTTTTAGAAGAGTATAAAACATTTCAAAGCGTTTAACACATAAACATTCCCAGGGTTACTAGGTCTGATGAGTCTGACAATTCATTTCACACTTTATTTTTATCTCACCTTAACTAAGTGATGCTTGAGTTTAAAAAAATTAAAAGTTATGTCTAAAATATGATTGCTCAAAAAAGGAAACTTATTTACAAAGGTCTGAGAAAGGACAGCAAAAATGAGTTTATTATGATGCAGTTCAAAACAAATGGATTCCTTTGGAAATAGAATGGAGATTGGGTGATTGGAGATCCCAGTCTAACACTGTTCGTGGAAGAATGCTTAACATGAAGATGCTTTTCTCATCAGTTAAAGAGAAATGTATTCTTTAGTTTTGAGATGAAGGAAAATTACAGAGTGTTTCCCTAGGGCAGCCTGTAAGAACTTCCTCTGCCCTGTTAGTAGCAGTGGAGCAGATGAAGGTGCACAAGTCATCTTGCCTCCCTCTCCACTTCCCTTGCCCACTACAGTTGTTCAAACTGCTGTTTGAAGAGTTTTCAATAGTGCAAAATGGGTGGCAATTCTCTCTCCATGCAATTGAAACAGACTGACTTGGCAGAGCACCAGAAAGGATTAAACCTACTCAAGGATGAGCCCCCAACTTTATAGCTGATGTCAGACATTCCTTGTGATTTGCATTTTTGAAAAAAATCCATCCATCCATCCATCCATCCATCCATCTCCTACTTTAACAGCAAGGCTGAGATTTCATGCAGAAAAATTGTGGACTGCAAATGAATCTTAAATATGACATATTTGCATAGTGAAATGGAGGCCTAAAGGCATTGTGAGACATAGTCTTTGGTTGTTCATCAACATTTTAATGACTTGACATGAATCTATGCATTTGCATGTGATTTGCATGCAAGTTTAATACAAGTAGAAGTTCTGTTGCAAGTTTTAACTGTTTAGTGTTTGGGAATTAATTTGTGAATTAATGTGCACTTTTGACTTGCTCTATTACACTGTAATGGAAGAACATTCATAATAATAAATTATACCAGACACCAAATTCTGGGACTAGTTTTGGCTTTTCAATAATTTGAACATGACTGAAGTTTGCTCTTACCTTACATCATCAACAACATAACTCTCCCAGGAACCACTGCAAAGGAAAATTGAATAAAAATTCTTCATTAACAGCTCTTTCACCTTATGGAGGATGGAATGAAAAGCTATTCCATTCTCTTTTTTGGGACTTTGATTATTTCTGAGAAGATGTTGCACTCCATATTCATCGTCACAAATATCCTTCTCAGCCATCTCTCACCCTTAATTTCCCACTGAGGAGTAGAAACGAGTACTTTGAACTTATGTTCCAGTATTTCTGGTTGTGGCCTAGGAACCAATCAACAATAACCTGAAATGATAAGGAAAAGCAAACCAAACAGAGCATGCAACATGGTTTGGTAACACAAATTTGACTCAAACATGAGATACTTACTTGAAGCTGAGGAAAATTGCTAGAAAAAAAGATTCATAGGTGTAACTCTGTCCAGAAAATAGATCAACAGTTATATAGAAACAAATTGCTGAGTCAAAATAACAGGGTTATCTTGCTTTTTGCAATATTCTGCTGAAGTCAAGAGACAGCAGAGAGGCAGTTAAAACATTCCACAGATACAACATGATCCACACATAATGATAAAGTTCTACAGAATTTAATTTGGAGCATTCTTCCAGACTTTTTTCTAACCAAGTGTATGGAATTTTGAACAATTTATCATAGTCCATTACACTCCAAAAGTTTTTAGAATCACTTCAGTTGGTGGTATTGATTATCAATGGTCCTCCTGGTCTCTAATTATACAGTCCTACAGGATCTGACAGCCCTTCTCAGTGACAAAGCTCAGCTCTACTCTGATAATGGGACAGTCTTAATGAAAAATCATGTTTGCTCCAGAACAATACCCACATTCCATCCTTAGTTGTGATTGAATTTCATTTAGAGTGAAAGGATGAAACTCAATATGGTGCAAAGACAAACAATAAAATTTATCTTATTTGACAAAGTTGTAATTTTACATAAAACTTTCATCACAATATACTTACAATTGAACTTGAGTTTACCAGCTTATCTCCAGGCTTTTGCAGAGTCCTACCAAGCACAGGTATTATGACCCTACACAGTTATTTCTACAGCAGGCAGCAAGGTATAAGACAAAATAATGCAATAGATGTAATTTTTCCTTAAAAGTTATATAAAAAGGTGCACAAATCCATCTGTTTTAAAGTAAACACTCATACATATGTTTTAATTTGAGCTTGTGTTTTCATCGTTTTGGATTCAATAGAATTTATCACATTGATACTTTCCTAGGTTGGAGCTGTCAAGAAATGTGTGAGAGAAGATGTAAGCCAAGATATGGGAATATGCTGCTATCACAATTTCGGTTGAATTTTCATGATAAAATATTACCAAGCAAATAAAATAAGTAGATATCTGTAATATCTATTGCCTACCCTTCATAACTGTCACCTTTGGTTTTCCATGTTTTTACTTTGCCTTCTAATGTTTTCATTTTCCCTTCTCATGTTTACAGAACTTGGAGTTAGATTCTCACACTTTCTCTTGTAAACAGAGAAATGTTTTCATATTTTCTCCTCTAGGAGGAGTTTCTTGAGTGATGGTGATGTTCACCAATGAGATTGAAGAGGTGGTGACACCTTGGACCAATCTCTTGTCCTTTTGTACAGTTGTATACAAGCTGGAGTCAAAATGACAAAAGAGAGCATTCCTGCTGACCTTGGACCTCGTCCCTGCCTCATCCTTTCGTGTCCTATTGCAACACATAACCAATACTATGAATGATTTCTTTTTTAATTCTGTTTAAATACAAATAATTTAATATTCTTAATAGCAGCAGTAATGTGTGCACACAGAAGTTTTCAAAAGAGTTTCAGAAACATGAATTAAAGAATTATGCCTTATGGAAATATCATAAAATGTGGTCTTTACCTTTTTTTGAAAATATAACTTCACACTGTCATGTCTTGTGGAGTTGGGTAAGTTGTTGGCATTAACATTCTGACAAAACACTTTTCTGTAGAAACTTAACTTACCTTGAAAATGAAAAAAATGAGAACAGGATTTTCCTGAGATTTTACCAGGTGTATCCTACCTTATTATAAAAGTTTCACATTTGAAAATTTTAGTGAACGTTAAGAAAATCAATAAAGTAAGTACTTATATGCTTATTCATATTGTGAGTGTACTTGCAATTTCTGGAGATCATGCTAATATTTTTTTCTATGGTCTGTAAGGCAGGTTGCCTCTCAACAGCCTGGGCAACTTTGTAGGTTTCAGGTATCACTTCATAGGAGTTTTATTGAGTGAAATAAAAATTTCAACATTTAAGAGAAATGAAGGGTTAAAATCAACATATTTCAAAAAGATAATTTTCTTTCAGCACTGGGCAAATAACAAGCAGGGAGAGAAATAGATGAGATCTTGTGTCTGGGACCTCCAAGTATATGAGGTCATGCTTTCCATTTTACACGTGACAGAAAGCACATGGATGGAAGGGTGAGAATGTGGAGGGACTTTCAAGGAACAAAGGCAGCATCCATGTGTCCACACTTGAGCAACCAGAACGTGACACACTCAGAATTTGTGCCTTTTTTTGAAAACGTTGATTCATTTTCAAAAGTGTGTGTTTCCCTTCTCTATACAGAGCACACTGTAAGATGATTCTATTTCTAGACAAACAGATGCCAGTAACTTAATATGTTCTTCTTAGGTTTCACATCTTATACTGTGTTGGAGAAAGTTGTGCCCAGTTCCACATGGTGTTTTTGCTACTGGTGTAGATACTCTAAAAATAACATATGTGAGGGTGATATTAATTTTACATTACCTTATCATCAGTTGAAATCACATTAATCATGTCTTTAGGTGCTCAGATAAATGTATATGTACCTCCTTAGGAGCATTGTTAAAATTTAATATCAACATCCCTTAAACAGAGGCCTCAGTTTTAATGAAAGAAATGTAAGATATCACTTGCGTGTTAGACTGAGTTGGATTTTTAGAAAAGACTAGCTTCTATTATATTCTCAGATAAGGATGACAGAATAAAGAAGAATATAAAACTAAATTGGTCTACAGATAGACAGAAAAGTCTACTGTGAACAAAAGCACCGATGAGTTACAAATCTTGGCCCCTGAGAGCATTGTCTGCAGTTCCCTTTACTGGGAACTGTCCATTCAGAGAGGAACAGAGGCTGAGATACTCTGTGTTATTGAAAGGGCTCCTACTCAGCCTGGATAAAATACAGCTTTTGCCCCACAGTGAAAGTCCACAGAGCTTAGTGACAGAGCCACTGCCTGACTTTGCTGGGAGAATTAATCCCCCACCAAGGAGACTGCTGGCATGGGGATGTGATTTTCATATAAGCACTGATCCCATGGGTAAATTGCTGTTATGTAGAATAAACCTTAACAAAAATCTCCCTTGTGCCATTCTCCTACATGGCACAATGAGTATGAATAGAATCTATTTAACAAAGGTGTCTCTCTGTAGGCTATCTCTTTGCTGAGTTGTTATAAGCTTCTGATTTAATTGAGGGTTCCTAAGTGAACAGCATTTTTTCATTTAAGGAAAAGGTGGTCATTTCCTGTCTTGAAAATGTCTCACACTAAATTTCTTTCCCTTCAGTTAAGAGATCCTTTTTGACATCTTTAATTCACTTATCTAATAATTTCTGACGGCATCAGTGTGCTTTAGCCATGGCATGCTGGAATGCTACTATTTCTAAAAATGTAAGGGAAAATACCCATCATTTTTATTGTTGGAAAACATAGCAATATATATTTTATTTTAAAGGCATTTAAGAGTAGAGAAAATGCTGGCTGTCCTTCAGCAACTTTTGTTGTGAGAAAGTCAGGAGTCATTTCACAGAATCATAGAACTGTAGAATTGTTTAGGTTGGAAATGACCTTTAAGATGCTAGAGTTTAACTGCTGACCCAGCACTGCCAAGTTCACCACTAAACCCTGTTCCTGAGTGCCACATTTACAGGTCTTTGAAATACTTCTAGGGATGGTGGCCCAACCACTTCCCTGGGCAGCTTATTCAAATGCTTGACCACCCTTTCAGGGAGGAAATTGTTCTTAATATACAGTTTAAACCTCTCCTGGCACAACTTGAGGCCATTTCCTCTTATTCTGTTGCTTGTTACTTGGAAGAAGAGATCAAACCCCACCTTGCTACAACTTCCTTTCAGGTAGTTGTAGGGAGCAATAAGGTCTCCCCTGAGCCTTCTGTCCTCCAGGCTGAACCACCCCAGCTCCCTCACAGGGCCTGTGCTCCAGCCCCTTCACAACTCCGTTGCCCTTTCAGGTAGGGTGGCCCAGAACTGGTGTGGCCTCAGCGGTGCAGAGTGCAGGGTGACAGTCACTGTGCTGGTCCTGCTGGCCACACTCTTGCTGACACGGGCCAGGACTGGGGACACACTGGCTCAAGCTCAGCTGGCTGTCAACCAGCAGCTGCTCCAGGTCCTTTTCCACTGAGCAAATTCCAGCCACTCTGCCCCAGCCTGTAGCACTGCCTGGGGTTGTCACGATCCAGGGGCAGGACCCAGCATTTCCCCTTGTTAAACCTCATGCAACTGACCTTGGCCCAGTGATCCAGCCTGTCCAAATCCCTCTGTAGAGCCTTCCTACCCCCCAGCAGATCAACACTCCTGCCCAACTTGGACTTCCCCAGTTATCTAGGGCTGCTGATAAAGTGATTTGGTGAGTTATTCTGCCAGTTCCCTCAGCTCCCCTAGGTGGGTCCCATCCAGCTCCATGGATCTGTTTGTTTCTAAGTGATGCAGCAGGTCACTGACCATTTCCCCTTACATCATGGGGGCCTCATTATGTTCTCTGCCCTTGTCTTCCAACTCAGAGGGGTGGATACTTTAATGGTCTTATCATTAAAGACTTGAAGCAAGGAGAGCATTAAGTAGCTCATCCTTTGTCACTATGTTTCCCCCCAAATCCAGTAAAGGCCGCAGATTCTCCTTGGCCATCCTTTTGTTGTTGATGTATTTATAGAAATATTTCTGTCACTTGCTGAGAATTATTATCTTAATGATCTCCACCTGTGCTTTGTGGCAGAGGCTTAAACCTCAAGAAGGTTAGGCTGAAAACACTCATGTCATTTTTGGAATTTGGGAAACCTGACTGTCTCAAAATTATGGCAAATTCTGCTAATAAAAAAAAAATACCATAGCAAAGAGCTTACAGGCTGCTCTCTTTTATTTAATGCAATATTAAACTATCCTTAAAAATGCTTTTCAAAATCTTGCACAGGGACAAGCTTTTTTTCCCCCATTGTCAATATCTTGTCTCGTTGGGACTCCTCCAGCCAGACATTATTTGTTGTTTTAGACAGAATAATTGTTCATTATTTGGGACTCATTTTTTTAACTCATGCTTTTAATGAACAAAGATTTCTAATAAGCAAACATGGTTAATGAAACCTAGTCTGACAGTATTTCTATCAAGGAAACAAAAATCTGTGCATCAAAGAAAGTTCAGGAATTCATTAGGAAATTGTAATCATCATGGTTCCTTGTTCATAAGAGCTCTATGAATTTATGATCAACCAATATGAAATCAAGAAATCCAGTCTTTCTTTTGTTTGTATCACAGTGCAAAACCACTTGTATAAATGCTGAGTAAACATCAAATTTGCACTGTTGTTTACTTGCTGCACCACCCTAGACATCAGAAAAAGTTTTACTTGAGTACAGGGTTCCTATAAAATACTTTACAGAGGATCACCTTCCTCTTTGGAAACCACTGCATTTTGGTGCAGTGATATAATTTTTTTTCCATATTATTCATCTCATCCAACACATTCTCCCATCCCACTCTCTGTAAAATATCTTTAAAATCAAATCACAGCTCCCAGAAATGTATTTGCAAAGTCTACTAAAATATTTCTTCCAGAAATTAAAACTGCATCTTACCATATTTCATAGCCATAGCACTGCTTGTAATTCTACAAGTCTAAATAATTAAATTAGCTCTTGAAAGAAAATTGTAGCCTATTTATTGTGGCAATATGAAATTCTGAGTCTTAAAAGGTACTTCTTACTACAGACTGATCACAAAAATTATTGAAAATTAAACTTTTTAATGTGAAATTAAAGTTTAATTAAACTACTTGTGAGCTCTATGACAATGTTGAAGGGGAAATTGTGGCATTAATGCCTATGATGACATTATAGCACTCTCCGTGCTGTAGTTCATTAGTAGGATCTGCAGGCTATCTAGAGCGAAGGATTATAGTTTAGTAGCATGCAAGGCTTTGTTATGAAGACAATGGTGAAGGTTGTCTCAGACCATTTCTCTCTGTGGAAGCCTCTGGACAGGGCTGCTGTCATCCCCTCTCTGCAATAGTCATCATGTTTCTGATCCTCCCAATCTCCACGTAGTACTTTGTGAAGGTTAGTCAAGGATCTGGATTAGAAGTACTATTGGTTATTTTCTAAGCCTTTTAAAATGAAATCTACCTCTTTTTTTAAAAAAAATAAATTACTATTATTATTTTTTTCCAGCTTTCCAAACCCCAGATATTTCTTTAATATGGTTGTAGGCAATTCCAGGCAATATGGTTCCAGAATCCATCACTGTGCCTTTCCAGCTGAAAGTGCCTTCAACTTTCAAAAACCAGCTCTTTCTCACAGGTTTAGTAGCCCAAAACTACAGTAAAACTAGTGTATATATAAACAATTCCTCCTTTATTTTGTCCATAAACAAAATAATTTCAATAAATTTAAGACACAGGATCTTGTTTATTTGTGTTTTGTTGGTTTTTATTTTAAATTATGAAGCTCTGTTGTCAAAACCGTAGTTGGGTTATTTTTGTTTTGGTTTTAATTATTTCTTGCATTTAGAATCACCTTGAATTGGATCAGTAATTTCAGGTTCACCCTCCAAATGTTTTCTTAACACTTTTTAAATCTAATCCTCTAATAAAGATTTTAGCAACAGATCATATGCCTCTGTTTGCATCTCCTTTTAAATGTTCATCTCAATTTTTATTATTATCACTTAATTTGTGTGAGAGTTTTGGAGGTGTAGAAACAGAAGCATAGGATGGTAAAGTGACTGTCTAAAAATCAGCCAGGAGACCAGTGTGGGGGCTAAGAACTCTGATTTCCATGTCCCAGTGCACAGGTAACACTGTCTCTCTCTCAACTTCCTTTTAAGTTTCACTGCAAATTCATTCATTCTGTACTATGGGATTAGTTTCCCTTTATTTTATCAATTTGTTTTAGTGCTGTCTTGAACATGTGATTTCAATGCAGTCTACTCTATCAGAACAAGAAGGTGCTTCAATATTCTCTCTGACAAGCAGCCCTGCAAAGAAGTTTAACTTCTCAGCAGCACCTGTAGGCTTCTCAGTTTGTTTCTTTAAAACTCTTTGGTAATTTAGCCCAAAGTATGACCCATCCTATGGATGCAGTCTGCCTAACAGTTTTCATAGCCCACAGGTTGTTCCTGCTGCCTGTTTTCCAAGTGCCCACAGGCATGAGCAAGCAGTGGGATGGTGATTGCAATCACGGTTTTGCCAGCCTGTGATGTGTTCCCTGCTTACTTTGTTCCTTTGCTCCACAGTCTCTTTATCAACACATGACTGGATAGATGTGCTTCTATCATGTGGCAAAAATGACAGCATCTCCCATTAAATTAGGGGTCTCTTTCTGGTCCTAGGAATGCACTGGCCAATGTGTTTAAATGCTGCTTGTGTGCTATGGTGTATGAAAAATTTTTTCTACACTGATTGATTCTTTAATGTCCTTCTTTGATATTGGTTCCTGTTGATGTCAGCTGGTAAAGCATCTCTTTAACCTCTTAGATACAGAACACACTATTTCATGCTCCATTGTTGGAAAGTGCCTCACATGAGAAATGTGCCTTACTGGATTTGCAAGTTACATCTAATATGAAAATGCTTGTTTGGCTGACATAAAATAGAATAATAAATAAAAGTATTAAGTCATGCATCTCATTTAGATTAATATTTCTGTCCAGTTCAGAGCACATTGATTGTCTTTATGTTCTTCCAACTAAGCCCTATTCCTGCAAAAGCAATTCCCTACCTGTACTGTGCTTTGATTCTGCTGGTCTGTGTACTCAGTGCCTCACCTAGGCATATTCCTAAAGTTTAATACTTACCTAAATGTTCTTCTTTCAATGTGTTTATTTCAGTCAAAAGCAGGAAAATGCATATTTTTATTGGATGGCCTACTTTAAACGATATTTTATTTCAAAAGCAGCTGTGATGCATTTTTCAGATAGCGCTTATTCCCTTCCTCAGTCTTTCTTGGAAAGATTCTCATCTGCTTAGTTCCATTTACCTCTTCAATTGGAAGTTTCTGGAATAGAGGGGAATTGTGTTCTGAACTGAACACCAAAACCTCACTTTTGCAAATCAGTTCTGTAAAGAAGAATGGGTTCAGATGTGCACTGAAGTGCTTTCCTGAATTTCATTTCACTGAGAATTTGGTTTCAAGAAACAGTAATGTCTTTCCTCTATATACCAATTTTTGTTGTAACATACTATAGCTCTTCCGATTCCACCAATAAAAGCCAAATCATCATTTTAAGGTAAAAACAGAATTGAGATTCAGTATATCTAGATCTTTTTCTTCTAACAAGTTTTTTTTCTCTGGGACTTTGCTATTAGTCACTTGTCAGATATGTTCATATCCAGCACTACAGGCAACTATTTGACATGAACAAGAAATACTTTAGGAAATAGCAGGCTTTTTTCTTATGGCCTCATTTTACCTACATCAATATTCCAGTATTTCTGGAATACTGATGTGTTTAATTTGCAACTCTCTGGAGAGAACTTTTGGAGCCTCCAGGAAACATAATAGAAATCAAATATAAATGTAGAATTAGTATTTTTCAGAATAATCATCCTTTTTTATAAAGTTGTGTCAAAATTAGAAGATTTGAAGTGACAAATATTCCACACAAATTGTGTGCAAGAAAACATATTTTAGAACTTAGAAGGATAGCAAGACATAGTATTGATAACAGCAGTGCTTTCAAAGGCAAAATATAGTTGACTGACTCATTGGAATGTCTGAGAAACTCTAAGATCATAACGTTTTCCTAAACTCCTTATCACTTTCCCTGTGAGAATGATGGAACTATATTGAGATTTTTGAGCCTGTAAGGTCTTTGGGGAACAATTCTGATGAAGATTTCTCAAAGAAAAATACACAGATGGAAAGGTTTGTTATGATCACAGTTGGATGAAAACCATCCTAGGGATTTGCAAATGGCAGTTCACAGAAAATATGCAAATTAATATTCTGATGCAGTATATACAAGACTAAATTTTTTGTGAGTTATTAATTTTTATAGAGACTTCTCCCTTACTGTTTATTTAAGTGGATTTTTTAAAGTCATAAAATGACAAAAGAACCTTGCTATAGGGACTGATATTACTGTCATCTTGAATGAAGATGGAACTTCATAATTTTTCATGTCACTGTAGTAACTGAAAAAGAAAATGGAAGTAGAACTATTCCTTGATGGAAATAAATACTACATTAATGCTCTGGATATGGAGTAATGTCAAAGATCTTTTAATGGGGAGTTATCCCCTCAGCACTTGAAATCTGTAGAAAACTTGCAAGCTGCATTGAAATCTGACTTACTAATTTTTGCCAACTGTGGAAAAAAAGTGTTGGTTTTTTTTCTTTCTTTCTAAAACATAATTAAAAAATATGCAACACCTGATAGGAAGACATCCCAAGTCTGAAAACAGACTGAAAGACTGTGATGATGGCACTTATATCTATAGGAGGGAACATTTAGGATCAGACGTTTAAGATGTAATTATCTGTTAAATAAATGTGAGGAAAACAAGAAAAATATTTGACAGCATTTGAGAAATGGCATGATTATGGCATTCAAAGCTAATGAATCCATGTATTATTCTCAGATGTTTGTCACGGTTCTATAAATAAATAACTTTCAGGTAAAAAATTTTATTTGGCCTTTTGTCTGAGGTTTGTACTGAGGTCTGGATAGGGTAGGAGGCTGAACATCAAAGTCTGCTTCTGGGACTGCTTCTGGGACTGCCTCAGTATAGCCAACAAGAAGTGCAACTTTGTCAGCATCACCATCACTGGGTAAAATAATTAGTCTTTGCAGAAGACATGACAACTCTTCCCTTGACAATCTTTGACCACGACAGTAGGGGTCTGGTTCACAGAATCACAGAAGGGCTGATGTTCAAAGAACCTCTGGAGTTCACCTTGTGCAACCTACCCCCTCAAGCAGGGCCACATAGAGCATGTTGCACAGTACTGTGTCCAGATGGTCTTTGAATATGAAAATCCCTCAGTCTCCCTGCACAACTGCTGCTGAGCCTCGGTCACCTTCACATAAGGTGATGGTCAGCCTGCAGCCCCTGTGTCTCAGTTTCTGCACATTGACTCTGATTCTGTTACTGGATGCTACTAAAAAGAGCCTGGCTCTGTTTCTGCATCCTCCTTTCACCTATTTATATACACTGATGAGATCCCCCAGAGCCATCTCGTCTCTAGGCTTAGCATTTCCAGCACACAAAGCCATTTCTAATGGGAGTTCCTTAATGCAGTTCCTTAATCATGCTCATAGCCCGTCATTGGACTCTTTCCTGTATGTCCATGTCTCTCTTACACTGTAGAGAGCAGAACTGGACTCAATAGTTCAGTGGTGGCCCTTCCAGTGCTGAGTGGAGGGGAAGGATTGCCTCACTCAATGGGCTGGCAGCACTCCTGCTAATGCAGCACGGGATATTCCATTAGTCTTTGCCACAATGCCTATTGTTGACTCATGGTTGATGTGGTCTCACCATGGTTAAAGGCATCCACCAGGACACCCAGATCCTTTTCTGCTTTCCACCTTGTCAGTCCGCAGCAAGTATTGGTGCTGGGCTTGTTCTACTCCAGGTACCAGACTGTGCACTTCTCCTCATTCAGCATCAGGATGTCCCTGTTAGCCCATTTCTTCATCCAATGTCCCTCTGGTGAATCAGCCACTCCCATCAGTTTTGTCTAATCAGCAAATTTGCTGAGGGTACACTCTGCCCCACCATGCTGATCATATTGAACAGAATTGTACACAGTGTTACCCCCTTGGATTCACTGCTAGCTACTGGCCTCCAAGATGACTTTGTAGCATAGATGTCCACACCCTGCCTACCTCTACAGGCAGTTTTAAATCCATCTGACTGACTCGTCATCCAGCCCTTGGGAGACAGCTAAGTCCAGGTAAAACACACCATCTGCTCTCGCCTTATCTACCAGGCCAGTCTATTTCATGGAAGGACATCATGTTATTCCAGCTTTATGTCCCATTTGTGAATGCATGTTTGGCTTTGCCTATGTGCTCTCTTTTGCAGTTCTTTGTGCACTGTTATGACAGGGAATTTTAATAATCCCTTTATTCTAAAAATGGCTATGGCCAGTAGCTCAGGCATTTTCCTGTGAAGAGAATTGCTGAAGCCTGGAGAAAATTAAAAAATTAATCAACAAGTTTGATAGTTACTATTAACATTGCTGTATTAGACAGATTTTAAGGTATTAAGAGTTAGACATTATACTACCATCCATATATAGAAATACAATATATCATGTTTAATTCAATAAGCTTTTCCTTACATAAAATTTTTTGCTGGTTCTACATAAGTCAAATTTCCAGGAACTCTGAGAAGGTACTTGGTACTCTTGGTACTCTGAATGAAGAATATGTACAAAGCTATCTTGAGCCACAAGTAGGTCATTTAAAGTATTCTTTCAACTTTTCATTTAATAATGTGCATTGAGCATCAGATGAAAACGCCTGTTTCTAAATAAAACTGATGTTTGAAGTACTTGCAGTCAATTTGCCTGCTTAATCTATTCCGTCTTCAAGCCAAACCCTTCACTGGAATTTTTGAAATGAGTTAATGTGATGGTTTACATTAGTTTCAGAAAGGACAGCATGATATTTTTAGGACTGTGAATTAAGCTTATGGGGTGCCAGTCTTTTCGATTTCATTTGGACAGACTGTGCTATCTGCCATAAAACAAAAACCCTAGAAGCTAAAATTCTTTTGTTGTAGGATCTGCTGTCATTTCCCCAGAAACAAAATCTCATTATGAATGATTGTAAGAGATGCAGTATAATATATTACCAGGATTAACACAGTTGTGTTAAATACTGTGAGATATAATGAATATGCACAAGTTTATCCAGGTCAGTGTCAGACCACATGCACAGGACACTGGTGATCCCTGCTTCAAGTAACTCTCACCTATAAACTCTGCTAGGTTAAATACAGGGTTTACAGTTGTTTCACGAAATAATGATAACTTGAGGGTGGGTACAACATGAAAAGTGGATATTGTGTTATTTTACAGCTCCAGTGGGTATAGCCTATATGCTGTTTGATGAACAAAGCAATAATTTCTAATGTTTTGCTGGAGAAAAATGTGAACTCTATACAGGCCAAACAGGATTATCTTCTTAATGACTGGAATTTGCATTATTTTAATAGGATTTATTCTGAATGGCTTGTAGTGGAGAATGAAAGAAACAAGATGTTCACTGAATGAGTTCATGGGGTTATATGTAATACTGGCATTATATAGGCATTGCTGTGAAACAAGGCTGAATTCAATGGCAGAAGCTAGAAAAATCATGGAGGAATTGTTTCAGTCCTTTTGAACATAAGCAAACATTTTGTTTGTGAAAAGAAGTCCTCATACATTTTTTGCTTTAGACAAGGCAAGGAGAAACAAAGGCTACGAAATGTGTTCTCTTGTGAGCAGCAGATTTCAGCATCTAGCAGGTGTGGAGAGGGCTGGTTCTGCCCCAGTGGCAGTCTCCTGTTGCTTCTGTTGCCTTCTCCACAGAGACAGAAAATAGGGTTGGGCAACACGAGACACAAAAATTTTACTCTAACTGATTAAATTAATGATTGCCCTCTGCATAATCAAATACGGTTGCAATTTTTCACAGCTTTCTGGTTAGGAGGGTCTAGTGGAAATGCAGGTGACCAGGAGAAATCTTGGCCCAAGGGTGATGCTCAACTGCCTGGCTGCCCAGAAGCTGCTCTATTAATCCACGCAGCGAAGGTGAGGTGGTGGTGCAAAAAGTCTCCAATATTAATATTAAAAGCACAATACAGAAAATATGATAACAGCTTAATGATAACAGTGTTTCAGATGTCATTTCATGCTTGCTGCATGCCCACACGTAGGCTGTCTTTGCATAACTTAGGCCAATGTCTTTAATTTGTGTCAAAAAGCAGATGCTACTTAGGAGCTTTGTGCTGGGGATGAGTAGGCTGCATAGTAAAACAGCTAACCAGATAGCCTCATCTACAAAACCTTGCTAATTTGTGAACTCTCATTCTCTTTTATGCTTTTCTTATGTTTTATATGTTTTATGTTTAATGCATTTTTAGAGATAAAGATCGAGCCCAACATTTAACACAGTATCATATGGTGTAATGTTATTACTAGCTAAAATACATTGAAATTATGTCATTGAAGAAACTATACTACAGAATTAAAGCTGAAGACATTTTGGTATAAGCTCCTCCAGCTGTCTCTACAATCTGATCAAAAAATATTGCAGATATTGAGCCATGTTAATTTGAACAGAAATATGATGTGCATTACACTTGCTTTTCAGCATTTGAATAACAGACAAGTATTTGTTTTGCATGGATACATTTAATTGAAAGAAAGATCAGTATGAAATACAAGCCTTTAAAACTAACCCTATAGTTTACATTATTGTAAGACATGATTGGCAGCTGGCTGACTCTGATATTCTCAGAGGAAGTTTTCCTTCTGAAGCAATCTTAACAACTGTATCAATGAAATGTAGCAATGATCAAGAATGATATTTTCATAGATTATCTCCTGTTGTTTGATAATCAGGCAAAGTGTCAAATTGCTTCTTGTCTTGATACAGACCTACTGAAGAACTACAGTGTTGCCCTGGTCTTTTAATCCTTCTGATATTTGCATTTTTTGTACTGGAATTTCTCACAGATTTCATGTAAACAGAGTGATGTTTTTGCAATTGCTCCTTTTGTTCGCATTCTTCTCCTCTAGGAGGAAACAAATTGATGGACTGTTAATTTCTCTAGTGTGGTTGGACAGGTGGCAACCTCAACCTCCAATCCATGGTCATTGCCAGCAAACTATATAAGTTGGAGTCAGAAAAATAAACTCCCCTCCTCTTGCCCCTGAACTCGACTTGGGTGCGTGTTGTTCATTTCGTGTCCTATAGCAACACTCCAGGATGATTAAATATTCAAAGATGTTACATAAATATTCTGTACTCCCTGATCATCACCCGGTTTGTAAAGAAAAAAAGCTTCAGGGGACAGTCCTGAGCTGCTTCACAAAAGCTAAGAGAAAATACTATGAGAGAGTAGGCTACTGAATGGAGCTAGCCTGTCAGGTGTTTTGGGTATGGCCCAGAGTATCATAGACTGTGATGGTGCCAGCTATTCCGCACAAAGAAACAATTTTTTCAAAATTGCAGAATGAAATAATGCTGACACTTCCTTTTATAATTGAATGATAAGGAAAAATACAACTTGTTGACTGCAAGAGGGAAAATTATATCTTGGATTAGTGAAAATGCCCCTTTCTTGATAAAAGGGCATTTCTGTTGATAAAAGAGCCCATTAGGACCGTCTCAATTTATCAAGAGACAACAGGGCAAAATTATGAACAAGACTAGGAACATTGTTGTAGGAATGTGGATGGCTTGTCTGATTGAATTCTGACAATTAATCAGTGCAGCTTTTCAAATAAGCTGAAAAACTCCACCTTCTCATCAGTTTCAGCTTTTAAGCTAAAATCATTACTTTTTTTCCCTCCAATGTACTATTTACCTCAATAATAACCTGGTTTAGTGCTTCTCAAAGGAGTCAGTATTGGAGTTAAAAATGCTCTGAATTACTAAAAAGTATGTTCTGTACTTCTATTTGGCTAAAAAGAAAGCCCAGCAGCCACTTCAGCCAAATTATACCAACCAAATTAGACTACTGAAGAAGGTGAAATTCATGACACCAAGAAATTATGCTCCTGTACAGTAGATATTATAGTAAAGGAGCTGGACTAAACCCATGAATCATGTGTACTTCATGTTGAAGAGCATGAACCACCTCTTAGCATGAATAAGACTCTATGAGTTGGCCTGAAAGCTAAAAATATTACCTGTATCTCAACCTCTAGCTAGAGGTCATTTTGTGCTGATCTGGTGACTTTTTGAGGAATAAATTTCTTGTACCTTTCCTAATGTATTCAGAATAGCACAGACAATCCTGTAATTCCACTGGCATAGAAGCTTAACTGGCATGAAATAAGGACCTGCATCACAAAATACAATTGCGTATTAGTAGCAAAATACTTTGTGTGGAGTCAGCAGAAACAACTGTGAAAATTTGAGTTTGCAAAAGAATTGTGACAAGACTGAGCTAGTCGTTACCTCTTGAAAATATTAATGTCAAACTTTCAGTTTGCTTGTTTCCTGTTTCCTTCAAGAACTATTTCAGGTAATGCAGCTCTCTGCTGTTTGCTTTAGCTAAAACAGAGATGACAAAAATTATGAGAGAACTCAAAGAAGGAAATTATTAGCCAAATTACCTAAATGGTGGGGTTTGGGTCTGCTGCTCCTCTTGGATGCCAATTACACTTGCATGATCTCCCCATTACTGCTGCTGCACATGTGCCCACAGTACACCACACCTGCATCAGGAAGCCTCTCTAATCACACATTTTACCTTTGTGGACAGGTGAGGAAATTATGTTTTGGTTTGACAGGGCTTCTCATCCTTGAGATTCTGGTCCAGATCATATTTGTTACTCCATGAAATTGTTTTCCTTGGTTAAACTATGGGCAGCCATGTAAGACTGTACCAGAGCCACTGACAGTAACACAAAACATGCTCAGTGCATCCTCTGTGGGCTGGGTTGCTTTCTTCAAGGCTGAATGGGGCATTTACACACTCTGTCCTTGGGCAGGACGAGACAGCTGTGTAAATCAAGTATCATTAAGAAGCAGTAGTGATGTCTTAGAACAGGAGAAGCAATCAAGAAACATGGGAGCTAGTTTGGTTTTAGCTGCAAATGCAAGCAGGGACTGCACACAGCACAAAAAGAAGAATCCACGAGAAAGGTATGATAAAATCTAGTGCCATTTAGTGTGACAGTGGCATAAAAAATGTAGGACAGAACATATCTGTGATGTCTCTTTTTGCCTATACTACTAAGGATACCTTTCAAAAGCTTGCCAGTAAACAGATTTTCATATTTTTCAGTTGTAAGGATGACTGTAAAAAAATTATCCATTTCATCATATCTGTGAAAATGGCTCATTTTTAATGGTAATATTTTAAATAATGAATCCCCTTCAGAGCAGGAAATAAGCAAAGGCATTTTCATCTGGTTATTCATCCTCTTTATTTGGAGCTGCCATGTAGAAATTAAAATTAAATTAATCCAAAGTGCCTGTCTTTTCATATAGAACAATATAAAGCACACATATAAAATTATTCTCCTTATGGCTAAAGAACACATAATCCATATCAGAATTATGCTAATTCTATATTTCTGCAGCTGTCTTACATCTTTCCCTTCAGATATTAGCCTGAGAAAAAATTAATTTGTTTTCCCAGAATGATTTGAAATTAAATATTAAGTACTTGATTTATCTGAGAACTTAACGTGTTGTTTCCAAATAGTCTGCTTTTGTTTGAAACAAATTTAATGCAGGAACAGAAAAAGGTATATTAGTCATCAAAAGCTGTTTATAGAAGAGTGTAAAGTGCTATCAGCTAAAGGATTCTCATGATAAAATCCATCCAGACCAGTAGTGCAGAACAGAATTACTGGAGAATGTATTAAATAGCCAGAGGTAACTGAAAACGAGGAAAGGTAAAAATTTGCATTTGATTTACGACAGAAATCTGATATAAACATTTATCTTTTCTAACTTGGGGTCATCCAAAGCCAACTTTTGATATGGAGGCCAAAATTAAAAAATGACCATTTAGTTTAGGTAAGTGAGATTCCGAATGGGTCAGATTTTTAGACTTGGAAGTGTTCAAATCTTACTATATCAGTGCAGCTTCCTAGCATTAAAAGGAAAAGCTGATTTTGTTGTGTGTTCATTTTTTTGTTGTTTTTTTGTTTGTTTGTTTGTTTGTTTTTTTGTGGGTGAGACATGAAACCTGTGTCTGGGCGGGATGTGGATATCCTCTGCACTGAAACTCAAGGTCTCTCTCCCTTAATCCTTTGCCTCGAGGGATCTGACAGGCTGCTCAGTCATTTCCTTACAGCCTCTGAATCCAGATCTGTGCCTTTGGCACAGGCTAGATGAGGACTTTTCTGAGGCTTAACACTCACCAATATCCTTCTAACAGCAGAGCAAGCCTCATGGTTTCCTTTCAGCCAAGCACTGTCCTTTGTAAAACCAGTCTAACAGTTACCATGCTTGCCCAGGGAGAAGGAGCCTCAAGTTTTAGGCTCTCCTCAGTCTCAGTGATGCTAGTCCCCACACTGACCAAAGGCAAAGCTGGAGAAAATTCCTCATCCTTCTTGCTCTTTATCAATTTTGTATTCAATCAGGGCTGGATGGAAAGCAACGCATTCTCTTAAACTCTTGCCACTCTGCATTAAGCTTGGCCTAAAGCTGCATAATGGAGAAGGCCTGAGAAAGACATAGCCTGTCTGTGAGTCTTGACTGGGAAAGGGTGTGAGACATACCTGGTTTTGGTTTTAGTCTAGGCAGCATCATTGTAGTTTGAATATTGTGTTTGCAAAATATTAGCATTGCTGTTTTGTTTTGTTTTTTATCATCATCAGAAACATGAAAATGAAAATGTTGAGAGATCTTCTGTTGTCTAAGGACCCAGGCATATCTTTGAGGGCTGCACCATTAGGATGAAGTGCTTCAGTTCCACTGACATCCAGTGTCAGGTGTCCACATGCTTTGTGGGTCTGCACTAGCTCCTCCATGAGTCCCATAGGACACTTGGGCAAGTTTTGTGGTCATGGGTTCATCAGCACCTTGAACCTAGCTCTACATCCTAGACTAATATTCAGCAAAATTCTGATCCTTCTGCTTAAATTCTGTGTTCAGCAGTTGCTTGTTAAAGCATCAGGATTCCCAGACTTTGTCTACTGTCTTTTGTACTGAGCAAAAAGCTACACTACCTGTACAGTACTGCTGTAAATTTATAGCTTGCAGAGCTTGTTGAAATCCTTTGGGATAAAAAAATCCTCTGTAAATGTGGGTATTTTATCAGTATGTAAGAGAGAAAATATATTTAAGTACAAAGTAAATACCTCCAGGGTGCTAAGCAAAGGTTAACTCTCACTGCCAGTCAAGCTGGGACAGTGACAAACGACCTGAAGAGGGAGATGCTCTAAGGGCAAGAGAAGATGCTCTAAGGTTGCATGAAGTATTGAAAACAGACCCTTGAGCCCTTGTGTTTTATAGGGGGTGTATGGAGTCATACCACCAAGAGGGTGATATGCTTATTCCTCCCTCAGAATCTTCATGGCCAAAGAGCATCAAAACCCATTAAAGATCTCATAGGACTATGGGAGTGTTTGCCAGTAAAGATAAAGTTGAGAACTAAGAGAATTTTGTAGGCTGTGAATTACAAATGGTCCTTTGTGGGTTTTCCATCTAATGTCTCTATTCAAAAAATGTATTGACTGTAAGCAAATTAGATAAGGATCCAGCATTTAGTATAGTGATGCTTTCTTGTGGAGGGCAAACCTCTCTCATCAGCTAAAGGCTTTGCCAGAATTGCTATTACATTTAATGAACCAGAAAATAATATACAGCCAGGTTAATATTCTTCCAAAAATTCTATTATAGGCCACAGCTAGGGGAAAGGACACTGTATCAGTGACATGTGGTGGGAGGTCAATTACTGTGCAAAATCATTTCACCAGCTTATATTTAGTGCTCAAACCTTCATCTGGCTTGCACTAATTGGAAGGCAGCCTGCATGTGAAATGCCCTCAGAAATGCAGAGATGCTTGCAGTGGGTTACTGCATTGCAAATGTTATCTTTTCATTTTTGCCATTTCCAAACTAACAAATGCTGATGGGTTTGCCCTTTTAGTTAAAATAATGTGCTGCAAAACCCCAACAATGCCCTCACCAGGGACTTAGTTATTTTAATGGATAATTTTAATTAAGATTGCCCCCCATCCATCATTTTTTGCTAACTGGTGCATTTCTGACTTAGTGCTGAGATATTATGGAAAAATACACTTTCCCCAAAAAGAAGACAGCTTGACTAGACATGTAAAATATTAAATGTTTTAAGACATTTTGTCCTAATAAGATTAGAAAATAATTCTGCTGATACAAATGATTAAAGTAGGATATGATAAACATATGGTTCAGATAATACCAAGATCTAAGATGATTATCTAATCTGACCTTCTCTGTTTCTCTTGTTCACCTGGCACTGCACAGCCACAGGATCCTTTCTTTAATTTAGACTGTTTTTACAATCTTTTGTTACTGTGGAACCACTCAGTCCCAACAGGACTCCAATATTAAAACACTACATTTCTAACCCTCCCTGGGAAGACATGAACCCGGTAAGGGGCTTTGGTAGAGTTGCTGTTTGATTAGCCCTTCTGCTGACCTATATCAGGCTGATCTTTCAGATAAACAAATTCTTTTTTTTCTAGATGGGATTAAGCAATAGCCTCAAATAAAAAAGTTCCTTTAGTCTTTCAAGCTTAATAGTCTTTGCACAAATTTCTTTTAAGTGTTTCTCTCTGCTTTTCTAAATCTTGATCAATTTTTCACACTTCCCCAGCCAGAAATTGGTCACAGTATTCTGGTAGCAGTCACATCCACACCGAATGTGAAAGTAAGATGGTCTCTTTATTTCTCTTCCACTTGGCTTTGTTTAAATACTGAAGGATTTCATTTAGTCCCTTCAGCCACAACTGTGCTCTGAGAACTGGTGTCTGGCTCATTACCTGGGCACTAAGTCATCATCAGAGTGATTACTCATTAGTACACAGCTCCTGATCTTTAAGTATGACCCAATAAACTGAACAGAAATGCATATTGTTTGCTTGTGCCTGCTCAAGAACACAATCCAAGTTCTATCAGTGATCTGTCAGCCTCATTGTTTACTGCTCCCTCATGGTTTACTGCTCCCTCTATCCCTGCACACTTTGTCCATCATGATTTGTTCTTCCTTCATGTTACTGATAAAAACCGAAATCATCTGAGGCCAAGAATAAACCCTTGAAGCGTGTGGTAATTTTTTCTATTTGATGAAATTTCAGAGTCTACACTGTCACACAGTCAGTTCAGTTGCAATAGCTTTAATCAGTTATTTTGGTATCCTGTTTCTTAAGCAGAAGGTTGTACAAGTCTAGGACAAGTGATGTACCAAAATGCAAAAATGTCACACCTGCAATATTTCTTTTAACAATTACATTTGTATTTGAGTAAGAAGTATTGGAGTATGGGTCAATGAATTTTTTCATTGGAATTAACCATTCATTAACCCTATCATGAATCCAATCAGCAGGACTAATTATTGTCTAGGTTTTTCTATCCGTTCCTTATCTACCTGTATATTGATACCAGGCTAATCAGTTTGCAGCTTAAGAAAACACTTAGAATTATTCATCCAGCATAAATTCTTTTTGCAGATTATGGGGTCAAGATTATTAGCAATTATTTTAGAGACTATCAGGTAGGCTACAACCCAATGCAGACATCTCTTAGTAAAAAGTTATAATCTCTAAGATAATATCCCAAATTCTTTCATGCTTGGTCTCCCTTTAGTTTTCAGTCTTCCTCTGGAGAGGATTTTGTACTCTGGATGTTGATAGAACAGGGCAGAAGGTCAGCATGGAGTTTCTGGGCCCACTGTCACTTATCAGTGACCCTTACTTTGCTCAGTTCATAGGCTTTCCTGGTTGCCCTCTGTGTAGGTCTGTTAATTTGATACACTCCCTGTATGTTGACACTTCTCTAAATCAACATGTATGAAATAGTTGCCTCATCTTTAGCCATTCCAGTGCCTAAATTATGGTCATTTTAATGGTCATTTTGGTTAAATCAAGGGTAAAGAGTCATTGACTTTGCTGTCAGTGTGCCCAGATGATACTCCATATCCTCAAATGTATATTGATTTCACTACTATCCTAGGATCATAGAATATGCTGGGTTGATGTTTACTCATCAGGATCCCTCAGTGTAACTCCTAATATCAGAGGACTTATGGCATATAATTACTTAGTCTATAATGGGTAAATATCCAAATAAGTTGTGTTTTTTCTTTCTTTAAAAAAGTAATGCCATTCTATTTCCAAAGAAAAGTTGTAAATTGTTCTAAATTTAATTGAGTTATTATTAATCTTTCATTTCATGTGTCTCTAAAGTGTTAGATGCCCATGTTTTCTAGCAAAATGAAAATTTAATTTAATAACTATACTTAAAATTGTACTTAATTTTGGTGTGTTGAGGATCTTGAGATTAAATTCAGAGAGGCCAATTCAATTAGATATACTGCAGACCTCAGTGAAGATGCCAGATTTTGGAGAACATAGTTATTAATCACTATGAGCCACATCATGTCCTCTGAGTTAGCTAAATACACACATAGAGATGGACTTACACCGATCTTCTTGAGGACAAGACCTTCCACTCCTTTGGTGATTAAACAGTGATGACAATGCTATCAGTGAGAAATTAGTTAAGACAAATTTGACTATCCAAACCTAGGAAGGAACATCGTAAAGACTTTGTGTCTGCAGGTATTCAGCTAGAAAAAATCCTAAAGATCTCAAGTCATAACGTTAGCATCCACCAAAATGTGGCTGGATAATAGAGATAGTTGTATAAACATTGGGAAGAAAAAAACGTAGCTCCTGCAGTGATTTCTCATCAATGGTTTCTTCTTTGGCAACCCTATCTGGAAGGACTCTCAGAAATAAGTTTAAACATTCTTCAATGTCTTTGTACAGTGAATATACAATGCACAGTAAGCATGGAAGTAAAGACATCTTCATCTTGCAAAGAGAAAACCCCCCATTTAATTTTTTTAGATCAAATTTTTAAGGAAAGAGTAAAATAAGTAAATTTTGGTATGCTGTATAGAAAATTTAGATTATCTAACAGAACACTGAAATAAAAACAAGCAACTCAGATCTCTGATCTATTTTCACTTTAGGATACAGATGAAGGGCCATATCTTCTTCATAAGTTATCTTTCAAAAGCAGCCCTAATCCATGGTCCTAAAATCAGATCCTACCACTTACCTAACCAGGACATGTGCTGTAAACATTGCATTCCAATTTTATTCCAGCTTGTATTCTGTGAAGAAAAGGTATTTGAATTACAGCTGCTGTTTTATAAATTTGACAAAATAAAGTATTGGGGAAAATCAGTTTGTTATGGGAAAAGCAGCTTTTAAGAACAATCTTGATACACATATATGCAGATCAGCCAAGCTGACCCACGCTATCCATTTGGATCTGAAGTGAAATGAAAACGTGCTATTAAACTTGGCCCTCTGCACTAAGGGTGCTAGGGAAACCTGCTAATTATTATTAGCTCTATCATATACTGCAGTGTTGGCATCAGTATTTCATAACTAGCCTCATAGAGTGAAATGTATGATCATTTCTTTTCCCTCCTACTTGCAAAGCAGTCAACTGTCTAGGACACTTATAGGAATTTGAATCTTGTAGTGCCAACCTGATTTTTTTCCCCAATCAATGGAGAGAGGACAGTCCATTTTCTGTGTTATTATTCACCTTGGATTTCCTTTCCCATATATGTATCAGTTCTGTAAACATTTATGCACGTAATTAATTTCTTGCAGGTTAATAATTACCTCACTGAGGCTGACTTGTAAGGTTCTTACTTAATATTTTTATGTTTTCCATAACCCAAATTCAATTAATGAAATATTTTCAGAATTTCCCACTATTTCTAGATCCTTGCTTAGCTGCTGCGCATTATTAGCAAGATAGAAAAAAAAATGTTATGCAAACTTTTTGCCTTTCTTCATAAAACATTTTGGCTTCATTTAATGCCCCCAAAACCACAGCTCTCAAAAGGCTTAAATATATACTGGCTCAAGCCCTGAGGGATTAATTCAGGAGTTCTATTTCTGTGATCAGACGTTCATTTACACGAGGATCGCTGTTTCCCTTTTGCTGCCATTTTTGTTTGTTTCAATCTATTCTCCTTAGTCTACTGGTATTCAAATAACCTTTCTTTCAACTACAGTAATACAAGTTATTTATTCCCAAGTCATCACTTCAGTTCTTTTCAAAATTGGCAGCTACTACCCTGATAACATTGAATTGCACTAGGAATTCTTCTGAGGAGGAAGAGCCCCAGGCACAGGCACAGGCTAGGGGCTGACTGCTGGAAAGCTGCTTTACAGAAAAGGCCTTGGGATCCTTGTGGACCCCAAATTGAACATGGGCCAGCAATAAGCTCCTGCAGCAAAGGCAGCCAACAGCATCCAGAGCTGCTGTAGGAGAACCCTTGCCAGCAGGATGAAGGAAGCTGTCCTTCCTGTCTACCCAGCACCACAGAGATGCATCTGGCATGCTGGGTCCAGCACTGGGCTCCTCATTACAAGAGACATGGACATACTGGAGACAGTTCAGCAAAGAGACACAAAGACACCTGACTTATAGGGAGAGGCTGAGAGAGATGGAACTGCTTAAGGGGGCATCTTATCAGTGTGTATAAATGCCTGACTGGGGGAGTAAAGAAGTCAAAGTCAGACTCTTCACTGTGTCAGGATGAAGATCAATAGGCAAAAACTGAAAATCGGGAAATACAACTTGAAAATAAGAAGAAACTTTCTTATTATAAGGGTTGTCAAAGCAAGGAACTATTTGCCCAAACAGGTTGCAGATCCTCCATCCTTGGAAGCACTCAAAACCTGACTGAATGTGGTCCTGAACAACCTTCTATAGCAGATCCTTCTTGGAGCAGATGTTTGCCCTAGATGATCTCCAGAGGCTCCTTCTAACCTCTTATTTTCCATCATTTACTTTAATAGAAAAATACTTTGTGGAGAAGATATTGAAATGGTTCTTAAATCCTTGAATACAATTCCATGCATGCATATTACTGAGAATAATATCTGCCATCAGAAATAGCAATGATGGGTTGTAACTGGTTATAGTCTGTATTTGCAAGACTCAGCCTTTCATAAACTGAAGAAATTCACTTCTAACAAGTCCATGCTTTCAATTAAGGGTTGTGAGTTGTTCTTTAACAGAGCTTAGTACAACACAACATTCTATATACACTTCACTGCTTAGACAGGTTTGATGGAAGGTGGGAATCAATAATTTAAGTTCTTTTAAAAATATGCAAAAGTACATCACAGAGAATATAAAAACTTCAGGGGAAAGGTGATATTATTATTTAATGCCTTGTTGATGAGGTTTATTTTGGTAAGCTTTTGACAGCACAAGATAACATATCATCTTTGCGTTGAAACAAACACTATCAAAATATGAAAGGATGCACAGCAGAAAAAGAACTGCATCTAAAATAGATTTTTGAGAGAGCAAATTATTTTTTCCTTCCCAGTAGTCAGATTTTTTTGTTGTTTTTGTTGTTGGTAGAATGTTGCTAGTGCCTTTAAGCAAAATTAAAAAGAATTTTTGTTGTTGTAGGTCACTCTGCAGGTCTGTTTAAAATTCTCAATTTCAATCCACGTTCCATTCAATGCTGGAAAATATTTCTTGGCATTTGAGAAGGGGATGAATGTCTTTATTTTTCCATTGTTTTTGCAGTATAGCTGCTTTCATTACTCACTACACTGTGTACACTGTGCTATGCATTTTTACATTGGAGACCAGGGCCTTTTCCTGTTTTATCTCTCTCCTCTTCCTTTGTTTGGTTTGCAATGAACAAACTCTCTCTCTGAGAGCTCCAGAGGGCAGTGTTGTGCTGAAAGCATCGGTTCTCTTGGCTCTGCCTGGGTATTTTTTGGGAACCAGGAGGCTGAATGTTATTTACTGAATGTTATTTACAGACTTGCTTGAATGGCTTAAGTCTTAATTCACAATTGCCTTGAATATACACACTTTATGGTTAGAGTCCTTGCAACAAACAAATTAGCTGAGTTTGTGCACATAGTATGATCTTCAAGGTTTTTCAGGTGCTGTTAGATGAAATCAATTAAAAAATAAAGGTAAAAGTATCAGTCATCTTAAATAATGCTATGCCAGATTGATCAAGAAGGTTCAATGGGCTGGAATATTAATTTCCCTCCTTGTATAACACTGAAAGGAAATGAGGAAAGAAGTCATCCCCACGAGGGTGCAGGGCAATGCTGTTCCCCTTCTCCCTCAGAAGTTCTGCAAAAGAGCAGTTTTCAGTTCCAGTCAAGGCCTCTCAGGAGCACTCTGTGAGAAAGCCTGCAGGGAAAGCATCAAACTACACACCTCCTTCAAGTATTGGTCCCTCATACCTTCCCTCCTACTTCTGCCTCAACGAGTTGTACACACCTGGAAAAAACAGGATCACCAGACTCTGCTCTCCAGACTCCTTGAAAACTTTCAGACTGCATTTTTTCTCATTTTTCAGGCATGGTTCACATGGACATTTCATCTGCATCTTAACTGACTGTGTGATGCACAGAATGGCTACTGACAAATGGTTACATTCCAGCAGCCTTTCAAACCACCACACTATCCCACTCAGATCCAAGAGTCTACCTGTCCATGAGTTTCTTCTACTCCTTGCCTCTAAACCCCTATGTCTCTTGTCATCTGTCCACATCACTTCTCTTTTCTGACCACTCACACTGCTCCCAGGTACCCTGCCTTCTGACACTAATTCCTGTCATCTGTATATTCTCCTCTTTCAGATTAAAGTCCAATGTCCACCACCTTTCTCCTGCTGCAGTTCTTCTCTTTGCCCTCCTTGCAGTGACCATGGTTTATTCTTTCTTTGGTCCTCAGAGACAACTCCTGCTCCTCAGGGTGCTACTGGGGATAGAGGCATGAGCAATGACAGCAAAGCTAGGAGTATTCCAACTCATCAACCAGTTGCCTAAGGACATCCTATGCCACCACAGCTCTCAAGTACAGAAGCACTTATTTACCCCTTTGGACTGTAGAAATCACCTTGTGAGCTGTGTGTGGCTTACAGGCATGGCCTGAACTGTTTGGATGCAAGCCTGCATTCAGGAGGACACTTCCAAGAGCTGGCATGCCATTTTTTAAGCATGCCCTTCGAGCAATAGCAATTGGACAGGCATAACCCTCATAGCATGGCTGGAACCCACCAGACATGTCCTAGAATCCCAGTCTGTTTGGGTTCTTTGCAGATTATATGTATAGGAAGATACTATGGGATGGTCACTGGGAGCTGAAATGAGAACCTGTGACAACATTTTGCACATTTTTTTCAGTGAGCCTCTGTACCACTGAACAATGAAGATAGACTAAAGAGAGGGTGCTGCAAGTGTTTACAGATTTAAGTGGTTCTGGCAAGGTAAATCTACATTTTCACTGGGGCATGAACTCTCTTCCTGCAGTGAGACACTCGGCAGCAAGCATGGGAGCATCATGCAGACAAAGCTCAGGATATTCATTAGTTTTTTGTTGAATTTTTGTTGAATAGGGAAAAATATGATTCAGTTCTTCAGCTGTTGTCCTCCAGAATGCATTGACTTAAGGCTGTATCAAATGGAAAAGGAGGAATGATAAAATAAAGAGTGGGGCAGTACTTGGGCAGATCAAGTGCTGATAGGACAGTTGTCATAGAAATACTTAAACCTTGTACCTCCAGTGGCAAAAGGTTACTGTCACTGTGTGCCTTCTTTTGCCAGCCCGGGCTAGCTTGGCACACAGGCGGCACGTGGGAGCGAGCTCAGTCTTGGAAGGGCTTTGCTCACCCCTGTGGGTTCTTGGCCCCGTCCGGACGATAGCACGGCGAATGGTGAAGAATAAAGAGGGGTCTCTCAGGGGGGACAACTGCAAAGGTTTATTGTAAGGTCTCACAGAGAGCCCTCACCCTAAGAGTGTCTATCCCCGAGAGCACGTGCCACCGGATTGCAACAGCCTTNTTGATGGGGGAAACCAACTCAAAGGAGGGAAAATACATGGGGGGAAATAGGAATGAACCAAAGGGAGAACTGGGGTACATAAAACTGTAAAATTACAAATAACTGGATTACAAAATTAGAACCTAGTTTGAAAAAGCACCACTACAGGTTACAAGTCTGCTTTTCTATTCTTTGTGTTGGATGCTGGCAGAAGTCTCTGCCCTATGATACTACTAAATTCTGTGTGGATTTTGAGGATCTATTAGGAGGTGTCACTTGCACCCACACAGGTGACACGGGTGCCCCATGGGCATTGACAATTGCCTCATTGACATGAACAGCTATTGACAAGGCACTTGGAGCTGCTCACAAGTGAAGTAGGTTTCCAACATCCTCATGAGACTGAGAAATATATCACTCTTTAACACTGTTCATACAGCACAAGCAGGCTTTGCTATTAGCTCTGTCAATAAACATATCTCAGGATTTGTGACTTGAAGACAGTGATGCTCCATGCTGAGAAAAGGGAGTGGAAAAGAAAATGTTGCCATCTGTTTGTGTAGAAGTTTAAATTCATGCACCAGATCTCCTGTACTGTGAAAGATGAGTCTTCTCTTTTTCTTAAAGTCTTGAGGGTTGAGGCAGTGCTTATATAGCGAGACCTGAAAATAGACTTGAAAGGGTGTTCACCATCAAGCCTCAGCCTCTGATTCAGATGCCTACATTGAAAGCCTCCAGAAATCAGAGAACCTCTCTCCAAAAATATCAGTCAAGCCATCATCCTGTTTGCTGAAGCTCCAATGACAGTCAGGGGAAGCTGCGTTGCTCATGTGAACCCCCAAGGGAAACACCAAATCTCCACAGTGCTACTCTTTCCACAGGGTCATTATGGGTCACCCAGGTTTTGCAGGTTTGGGTTCTAACATTGTATTCGTATGATACAATTTCAAATATAAAGGTTTTAAAACGACATTGCTAAAATTCACCTGAATTATGACAACATTGCTGCCTGACAGAGGTAAATTTAAAAAAACCCCAAACCCTCAGGTATCAATACTTGTTTTTATTTATAATAGTTTGTGGTAACCCAGATATAGAATTACCTAGACAACTGTGACTTAATCATGTGCATCTGCCAGCTTGCATTTTTGCAGGCACATCTACCCTGACAAAGGTTTTTAATATTTAAAATCATGCAGATTATCTATTCAGCCCTCAGAAAACTCACTGTGATTAATTCAGTATCTCAGTTTCAGGCACTTCAACTTCTGACACCTTTCTTCAGGCTACAGAGAGCTTTATTAATTGTACTAAAAATCCTGTGCAAATATTTTTAAAATATTGTTTAGTACTCACTTAATTTTTTTTATATGAGTATGTTACCATCTATCAATGTTGTCACGCACCTCTAGATCTCAGTAGAGTTTTTTTACTCTGCTTTTAAAACACAATTTTATTCTAAGAACTTCTGTTTATGCACATTTATCAGTCACGTCTACTTAGAAATGCTTATATCATATCTGAGGTCAGGAATTCAGCTGCATTTAAATTATATGCCAGATGGATGGGCAATGCATGCATTTCAGTCCTTTGACAACTTAATGAACATATCTCTTGGCAAGATGAGGTTATCTGAACATCCCAAATCATCTGTCACATTCATCTCCAAACTTTTGGGCTGTAGTCTACAGTCAGCAATGAAAGCTGACCCCCACACTGTCTTGTTGACCTTTAATTGAAATAACAATTATTTGCTTCCTAGTGCAGCATCTTACCATGGCCTTGTCAAGTAAATTGGGTAAATCTTGATTTATAATGAGTTTCAGAAATCTAGAAACTTTATGTAACTCAATTTCTCACCCTTCAGGTAAGTTATTTTGTTAGCCATTTAATTTAACCAGCAAACTATGCAGAAAAAAAGTTTTTAGCACACATTTTCAAGCTGACCACTAATCTGGTTACCTCATTTTTGAAAGACTACCTGCAAGTACTGTTGGCTATAATTTTAAAGACTGGTCAGGAAGCAGAACTTTAAAGAATATTTTCAGTATCTCAGGAAGGAAAAGTCTGAGACATGTAAGTTGAAATTTCCTGCAGAAGACCAAAACTTGGCAAAATAAGTCAAATAGAACATTTCTGATCAATTTTACCACCTATACACCAACAACATTAATAGAATCTGTACTTAATTTGTACTGCATTCCTTTGGGAATTGATTCACTAGTGTCTTAAAGTGGAAGCCCAGAATGATCTTGAGTTGCTTAAAATTATTGGATAGCTGAAAAGTTGGCTTATACAAATCACCCAAGGTCACCTATACACTGATTTTAGTGGAAAATCTGCAATGAGAACCTGGAAGTTACTGGCTTTCATCCTAATGGTCACTTCACCAAACCAAGATACCACCATTATGGGAGACAATGATAATAAAACACAGCAGTGCTCTCAAATTGCACTAAAACTGCAATTTCACTGTTCTGAAAAGCTATCATTCAGTCTGGAAGTTACCAGAATTGCTGGGCCAACATGATCTAAATATACAGTGTCACAAAGAATGTGATTTTTCTTAGTAGAATAATATTGCAAAAAGAGCAAGAGAAAGAATATGGAAAGAGAGCAGAAAATCTGTTAAAATGTTATAAAGAATGGAAACTTAATGGAAACTATTCAGTCATTCTTCAAGCTCCTGCTGAACTCAATGTAATACTAGCTACAAGACTTTGAGAACACTGAGATGACAGTTCATAGAATCATAGAATAGTTGAGAATTGGAAGGGACCCTTTAAAGGTCACCTAATCCAACCCTTCAGCGGTAGGGGGGCAGCTGTCCAGATCTCACAAGGGTTGAAATCCCTTGGTATCCCTTCTCTTCCTTAGCACAACGTCTTTGATAAGCAGAACCTTTAACAGACAACCTGTTCCTGTCTGGGCGACCCTCACTGCTGGCTCCTGTCATCCTCCTGGCAAGGCCTCTGCTCTGTGCTTCTTTGTGCCTCCCTGTTCCTGACTGATATCATTCCCATTTCTTCTTGTTGTCCTCTCCATTCTTCCCAGAGTCCTCCATCTTCTAGAATGTCAATCCACATCTTTCCACGTTATTCCAAGGGCATTCATCCAAATTTGTTCTTTCTGCCAGCTTCCTGTCAGCTATTCGCCCCTCCCATCACCCTTCCCAATAACTAGTTCTGACTCTCAATACCTCCTTTACAGTTTATCACCTTCTTCTGTCCTCTTTCTGTCCTAACCCTTCTGACACCATGCAGTCTCTTCCTTAATTTGTAAACGAAAAGGGACAGCGCTCTGTATCCCACTTATTGTGGTAGCCATTCTGTCATTTTATTCTACCTCTCCCTTTTAAGCTCACAGACTGCAATTGCTATCTGGAGTCAATGCTCTTGGCTTTCACCAACTGTTTTCATTGAACCTTACTTTCAACGTGACCTCTAATTATCTCTTTCTAACTAATGCTGTGAATCAGTAATCATTTGCAGTTCCTCCCTCAGCTTCAATGTGACTTCATTCTGCTCTTCTTGGCCTATCATCTTTTTCTCTTTATCAAGAGATTCCAATCTGCTCATGTTGACAGACTACCACTGACAATTATCACTGACAATTACATTTTCAGGGAACAGCCTTTGTACTTTCTCCCAAGCTGCTCTTCTCTTCTGAGAATCCACCCCCTTGTTATTTTTCAAGTCTTTTGAAACTTTACTTTTCAATCATCTCTCTTGCTCTCAAAAAAAAAAAAAAAAAAAAAAAAAAAAAGGCACTGGAATATGCTGGGATCACCTTGCTCATCACATTTACCAGCACTGCCTCCAAACAAACTTAATAGCTCTGCCTCATAATTTCTTCAAATCCCACTTGTTTGTATTCTTGTTATCTTTTAATTATTTACTTCTACACAGAAGCTGCTTTTTCACAGAACCTAACATAAAGGGGTAATTTTCTATAAAGAGACTATCAAGCACCATAGTTATATAAATACAAATTACAACAGGACTTCAGATTTCAGTGCTGTAAGAGCACAGTTTGAAGACCTTGATATAAAGGAAACAAAACTACAAAGCTCAAGAATGTGATCTGGGCCTTAAAAACTCATTTCTCAGACATGCTGGCCATACATGACTGTAATATATACATCAATTGTATTGCACACATCCGTTGTCTTTAGAAATATAGGTTTATGCATAGAATCCTGTCTTCACTGTAAGCTATAGACATTTTATTACTAATTTCAGTATGGTCAAGGATTTTCCATCTGAATCTTATCATGTACATTTTTTCAATATTTACAAAGGAGGAGACAGGTAGAATATACATAACAATAACATTTTGTAGTTATAGTCAGTGACTAGAAATTATCTTTACAGCATGGTTTCTAATTCTGTATTAGGTTTGAATGCTAAGTTTGATAATATCCAACTTCCAAAGCCAATATTTAAAGGATCACATGCATGACTTAAGAAAACACTGCTTCTTTTCTTTTTTTTTTCCTGCAGTAGCTAGTTTTACAAGGTCTCTTCTGAAATTTAAGTAAATAAATTATTCATCAGCCAGCACTTGTCCTTAGATGGCATAACTTAGATGTCAAAACCACCCAAAACATCCACATTTGCCAAACCTGTCTTGCATGAAATAGAATGAGGATATTTATGTAAGGAAAATGCCAAAGCAGAAAATTAACCCTTTTGGGGCCTTCATATAATCAAATATTGTAATAATTATTATCATATCAAATAGTTGTTTAACCAATAAAAAAGGATCATAATATTCCCACTGAAAGTGTGTTTACCAGTTAGACTGGTGGTCTTCCTGGCTGGGAGGGAGCAATTGGCTTTTTTGTGATACCTTCAGTTAGTATGCCAAGAGGAAAATTCAACATGAAGTTATAGTACAGATTTGATTTGCTTTCTCTGATACAGAAGGGAGCAAATCTCAGCTTTTGTGACAATGTGTCTCTTGGAGGAAGGTCATTTCTGTAGAAGTACCTCCACAAACAATGGTGTCTGTCTTTCTGGTGAGGTACAGGGGAAAGGGAGAATGCTAACAGCAGGACACTGTGTGAGACCCTTGTGTGCATGTACACTAACTATGGCAAATAACAGGAGTGTCTGACGGGTATGGTAAAACTATGACGGCCTCCCACACCTATCTGCACTCTTACAAAAAGTCCTCACTCCAAGACTGGGCTGAAAAAGATTTGCTCAATATACACATTCCTTTACATGCATTTCTTTCTACCTTTTACTCACAGAAAACACTGAATGAAAAGTTTCAAAATTTTGACTGTGACCAAATGATCCATCTGGAGCACATCTCTAGGCTGATGAGCTTAGTGAATGTTACTACCATGCAAGGTGGGTGCTGGAGGAACCAGCCTATAATGTGTACTGCTTCCAGTCCACCCCTAACTAAAATAGGGGGACATAGGGACTCAGCTGCAGCATTACACCCCACCTTACTGCAGATGCCCTTACCACTACTTAGGAACTCAGAAGGAGGTTTACAAATTAGTCCAAAAGCATTATTTACAACTATTAACGTAGGAAGCTGTTACTAAGTGTCCCTCACCCTCCTTGCATAAACTCACTTACCATACTCAAGTGTGATACCTCATGCCCTTCCAGGGCTTGAGCTGTCCTTACTTGGTATCAACTCTACTACATTATTTTGGAGAGTCTGAGAAATATATCTATGTGCATATAGACTCCCTCTTGAAACCCATTGAAAGATTGCTTTTGCACATACACTATAACAGAGATTACATTTACAGGCCTGCTGTGTCATGCTCTCACTGAGAACTAGTCAAGTAAAAAACATAAACATTGATATAAATTACCAAGATCTTGTAGTCTTTACTGAGATGAGTTTCCACAAAAGAGAGGGAAATTCTTCCTAGAGTAGGAATTGCAGGAATCAAGCAAAATTTACAAGGATTACGTTTCAAATGGTAAGACATTTTCTCTTTTTGTTTTTTTGCTTTATGCTCATCCTGCCACAGCTATGACTGAATATGTTAATCAAAATCCTATAGAACTGTACTCATTTGTGTGTTTACTTTTCATTTACATAATTATCTTACAAAAGGAGCACTTCTCCTTTGTGCTAGATGTTTTACGATGTAATTTAAAGCCACAGTTACCAAAATATCCTATTCCAGCAGTCCCACCACTATTGAGTCTATAGTACAGTCATTACCAGAAATTATTATACAGGACCTACATTTCCAGTCTTATGATGTCCAAACAGTCCTTCAAAGAAATCAAATGTTCCCTGTCATGGGTCCTAAAAATCTGCATTTAGTGTTTTGGAACAAACAGGAGAAATATCCAAAACCTAAAGGGCCTTCACAGAAAAATCAGGAAACACATGATTGTAGAGTGCCTTAATTTCAGAAATAGGATTTGTGTGTTTGAAACACAGGAAATGCTTATGGAAATGAGCAAGAACAGTGATACATATCAGCATAATCAGTGCAAAGCTACAAATACATTTTACTATTAGATATGTATTTTAAAGAATATACAGACTTGATCAAGGATGACATCGAATGTTCACCTGGCAATAGATGGGATGGAATAGAGCAACTGAGATGGAGCATGAGGAGAATAGAGCAACATTTCCAAAACAAACAAACCCCAAACAAAGTCAAGAATGAAACAGGTCTTCTCAGCCACCTCTGTGGGCATCAAGAGGGCATGAAATCCCAAGTAGCTAACAATAAGCATTTATCTCTTGGCCTCTGTTTATTCTGTGACTTCTGTTTTGAGGAGGCAAGCATCACTTGTCTGTAGCCTATGAATGTGCAGGAATTTCTGACCTCTGCTAATGCTGAATTTCTCCTTGAGGACTCAGAGTATGTGCAACCAAAGCCCTGTTTAACTCAGCGTGGAGCAGGCTGCAGGCCTGTGGTGAGCCAGTTCCACAGAAGATGGCTTCTCTATGGGACAACTGGAGGATTTTAGATGGCTCCTAAACATGGACAAATACTTTTTTGCATGCTTCCACCTTCTGCATAGAGGAGCCATTGAGTATCTGTGCCACCTTTTTATACTATCTCAAGAACCTGATCTACTAAGATTATTACAGTGCAAAACTTTCTATTTTTAACCAGTTCTTCAATTTGCATAAGGATGTGAGCATGCCTGAACTTGATGGCTATAGAATAAAAATAAATATCAGACTGCTCTTTAACAAAGGTGAAGTAGAATTCTTGTGAAGTAGCACACAATAGTTTGGAATAATCTCTGGATACAGTAATTTGCTTAACATTTGGAGAAGTTTTGTACCTAATGCAGAGTTTGAAGTTGATATCAGATAAATTCTGGTTTTGTATCTCTTGTGCTCATTATATACAAAACCTGTGATTCAAAGAAGTCTCTCATCGGGCTGCATCAGCCAACTCACTGTCTAAAGACATTGTTTTTTACGTACATAAATCAATAACTACAGAAAATGTAAATAACAATTTTGTTATCTAAATTTTATAAAACATGTAGATGACTGTAATTACTTAATTTCAAATGTCTGAAGGTAGTTACTTATTTCCTTTCTATATTACTAAAAAAATCTAACTTATTTACTGTGACTCTCCTTTGATCATCATATAGTTATATAATTACACAGTTCAGTTGAACAAAAACACCACCAAAACTTACTATTTATAATCAGCAATTTTTAAAGTTCACCCCTCTTTTTCCACATCCATTTAAATGGATAGCTACATCATACTTTTTTCTAAATGAAAACTATGAACTATTTTCAGCCTACTCACACAAAGTCTTAGTGTATAATATCAAACACTTTGATTTGTTGCATGTGCATTGCAAAATGTCATCTTGTCCTGTTTTTAATGGCCATGGGCAGAGTATACTTATGATCACTGGTGATTTAAATCACTGATTTCTTCACACTCAAAATCACTTGAGTATACAAAAGCAGAGAAGTTCTATTGAATTTTAATTTTGAAGAACAGCATCTCAGATTGAGCCTTCTCTTTTCTCTGAAAAGTCAATCAGATTAGTAGTGTGCACTCATAGAGCTCTCAATGAATATAAGCTAGAAGGAAGTTGCCTATGTGTTATGCAGAATTGTACAGGCAACACTGTTGTATGTGGGTGTGTAACCCAGGTTGCAGATTAGCAGTGCTATGCTAAAACAAAGCAGAAAAAAAAAGGAAAAACACCCACCATTCTTCTTTGAATTTCTGATCTCACCTTTTACTTGAGTTAAACTCCATTCCTTGATAAATGTAATACACATAAGAAGTTCTTATCTAATGTGGACATGCTTTGTATTACTTGTGTGTTAGCCTTATGTGGGTTAGTCTACCCCATTGCTAGTTTCAGTAATTAAGAACTGACTGTGTAACTATGTAACTATGGAAGAGGCCAGCAACCCACAGGTTTATTAACATTTCCTGAAAACCAATTACTTGCCAAAATACCTCCCTAACCCACCTCAAAAATCATCAGAGTTCCCTATAATATTATTTTTTAAACCCATAAGTGATAACAACCTGCTGCAATATTGGATTCCTAATAATATAAACAAAATGTTTGAAAGTCAAAGCAAAAGCAAAACAAGTGAACAAACACAATGCACTTAAAAGCACAGAGTGGACTCGTCTGCCTCCAAGGCCTAGAGACTGACAAAAAGCCATTTTATAATAAGATTTTGTAGCTGTCCCAAAACCTTTGACTTAACTGGCTAACCATACATTTTATTTATTTAGAGGGTAATTAACACCAATTATGCTTTTAAAATACAATATGCTCTTGGGCAATGCAACAAAAACAGTGGTTTCATTGTGAAAAATCTGTGAGAGGGAAAGTTGTTTCCTGCTGCCCCCTCCCCATTCTCATTTTTTCTCTGCATAATATAAACAGCATCTACTTTGTGAGCCAAGCCAAAAGACAGAGATACCCAGTGTGCTAGCCAAGTGCCCTAAGATCCATGAACTACAAAGGCAGCTGGAAGGAACTGGCAGTCCCTCTTCAACCTCAGGAAGGGAACCCAGACATTGACAAACCCTGGGAAGCTGCTGCAGGAGCTTATCTGCTGGGGAGGAGGAATGGCTGAGACACTTCTCAAGGAGCAGGAGAAATACAATACTCAGTGTGTGAAACATTTACTCTTGCAGAAGGATTGATGGAGAGGCTGCTGGAGGGCCGGTGGGGCAACAGAGGGCAGGAAAGGAACAGGGGTAATCAGCCTTTTCTTCAGGGAATCTTTTTTTTTTTTTTTTCCCCTCTCATAAGAAAATGATAACTATTGACTTCACATTACCCATGAGCATTAAAGATCGATGCAGATACTCTGCTATTCTGAAAAGAAAGGACTAATCTACCAGTCCTGTAGTCTAGCTTTGGCAATAGCTTAACTCCTGTACTAAAATGAAAGCAAAAGGCTTTTCATACTGTGACACTACAGTGTACTGAATGGGAATGAACCTTCTTGCTCCTTTGAATTTATACCTTAATACATTAGTTTTGATATGCTGACTAGGATCAAAATGACACTGATGGCAAAAAGTGCAAGCACTGCTTTAATTCATGTATACATACAGTTCTTGTAGGAATCCCTCTCAACTACTTGACATCCTGTAGCAGTCTGTTTCACTGAGTAATAACTTTGCATAAAATCTTACTTTATATGTTGGCTTTTAATTTCACTGAACATCCCCTTGTCCTTTAAATGCTGGAGAAAAAGAAAACTAAATACTTATGTCACAAGATTTCTTACTGGCACAATTCTAAAAATCCACTTAATAAAAAGTACCTGCCCTTTCTCAGGTAGCAATACAGTATTGTCATAGAGCCAAAGGAATTATATTCATAGCAAAAGAAAAACATTTATCAAAATATTTGCTTTCAGACTTGTTTACTGTTTATTATTTTAATTTACATCAGTTGCTGCTTGCAAAACTTCCAGGGAAATAATTTTTTTTTTTCTTTTCCCACTGCATAGTAAATACAGCCTTCTTAGTATTTCAGAAGTATAGTACTATAGAAATGCTAGGGCCTGCTTCTGCTCCAAATGAAGTTAATGGGAAAACAACAACTGACTTTATTAAGAGTTAGGTCAGGCCCCAGATCTGCAGCTTTTGAAACTTCATAGTTGAAAATTTTCTGGCTAATCCTCAGAACTGACTACTTCTACAACTATATACTATTTACAACTTTATTTATATGTACTTCTTTATTACAATATGTAATATCAATGTTCCTTGTAAAGGTTACTATTTTAAAGAAATTAGACTGAAGTTATTGCCAATCAACCTTTTAATAAACTTAAGTGGGATAACTTTCAGAATTTTTCTCAACATACGATTCCATTTTTATTCACTCCTGCTATCTTTGACAATTGCTTAACTACCTTAATTTCAAAGCCTTTTCCAGTGTAATAAAAATGTCCTTTTGGTAGAAGTTTATTGGTCCCATTTCAAATTACGTTCTGAAACATTCCTACACTGATGAGGACTCATTATTTTAGCAATTTTTCTGTTTCAACACAGTATATAAAGCCATGCCTCTCAACCAGTCAACCTCAGTATAAAAGTGTAAGTGAGGTCAAACAGATTGCTTACCAAATCTTTGATCAAGTTGTCTGATCACATATAGACACAACTGTCTGAATTGTTGCATATGTTGTATAATGTTATCATATGAATTTAAGCATTTCCATGATTGACTGCTGCTCATGTATGTATAATTTAACTCGCTGGTCATAAAACTACAACAAAGGATAAGATATACCAATACTGAATTAAGACCTCTAATCTTGTCTCTCCCAAAAATTAAGAAAAATCTGTGTTCTTTATGACTGATCAACTCATGATTTTGTGCTTCAGTTATACACATTTTACAAAATTAAACTGTGAAGTTAATGTCAAATACTGTGTTGTAACTTTAAATATAACTGACATATTAGAACAGATAGATGGGTAATTATGATAAACTACACAATAGTGCTACCGCAGATAATATAATTTATCAATCCTGTGGTCCCCATCATTCATGCATTTACATTTTGGGAATACAGTGACTGCAAAGGATAATAATTCATAATGGCTACATTCTCAGTAGTTCATGCTAGCTCACTAGACAAAATAAAAAAGGTTAATTGTATAACTGGAAAAATGTAAAATTTTATTCCAAGAAAATTAACAAGCTACACAGGTAAATTTTGGCAAATGCAACTTTATATTGAAATCCACACATCTGTATCTTAAAGAAGGAAAGACTCACAGACTCTAATGTATTTCTAAAATACTAAGAAATCATATTATATGCTTTCACAAGTTAAAACTTAAATAATTTAAAACAACCAATACACCAAAATGTGCAGAAAATATAAACAAGACTGTGCCTTCAGTAGAATAAATGCTTCACAAATTGTGCAAGATATCATACTAAGGCTGCGGTCTCCCCATGACAGCTGTCTTAAAATATAAACATACATCAACTGCCTGTGTTTCTCAGAACAAACTAGAAAGGGCGGCACACCTAGGAAAAAAAAAATCATATAATCCCAATGATGTGCATATTGATTTTGGGAACCATTGGAGTAAAAAGGAAAAAAGAGGACTAAGTGATCTTTCATGCACTCCCAAATGACTGACCAGAGTTATTGATTCAATTTTCCTTGCTTATTTGCTTCAATGCTAAACAAAATGGAAGATACTAGATAACCCTTTAAGGCAACATGTGTTTATTCTGTATAATTATAACTGTTCAATTATGACTGGATATTATCATTAACGTTGCCTAACAGACTGATATCTAGCTTTTTAAAAAATATAAATAAGAGTCTATTAAACTTTATACCAAATCAGCAAAAAACACAGAATACAGTTAAATGTTAGTAATTTCACTGTTAAGGAAAATGGTAATTAGAAAGAGTAATATATTTGGAGAAAAAAAAAATTAAAGTCAAAATCTGAACAAAAATACTGCTTTGGAATGCTCCCCAAAACTTACTCACAAGGCAAACAGATTTGTAAGTGTGATAATCCAATAATGCATGGCACATCTTTAATCAGTTACAGTACTTGAGTCCCCAGTTTTCAGTCTTTGCAAAATAATAATTGTATGAAATGTTTTAAAGGTCTTCAGATGTCTAAAATTAGTTTTATCAACACATTAACCTCATATCAACTTAATTTATTAAGATGTCCAATGCTAATCTTTTTGATGTTCTTATTTTATGTAGTGATATACACAGCATTTAGCACTGATACTTAGCACCTGCTACTTTCATAATCTAGATTTCAACCACATAAAGAAATTCAGGGCAGTAGTTCAGTCTTTTGTTCTTAATTACAAACCTTCAGCAGTGGTCAGCAGGAACATGTTTAGGTTTAAAACAGGATTAGAGGTGAGCTATTGCAAAGACTGCAGAAATGTTGCCCAAATCCTTACAGCTGCTGACATCCCATTCTTGATTTTCTCCTCAAGACATGGCTACAGGCCACAATTGCTTAGCAGAGAATGGTAGTGTTTCACAAGGCTAAAGATTTACAGATGCTCCCTCATATAACACAGTAAGGTTCCCTTGGTAACCTGGATTTTCTGCAGTAAAGAAGGGTTGTGCTGAAACAGCGCCTCAGCTCCCTGTTGGAGAAAATGCAGACAAAAGGATTGATTCCAGCTTGGGCAAAACTCATCCAGACAGCGGCCGTTAGAAATCCCCCAGGTACTACAGGCCCTCTTGCAAAAACTCTCCAGTAACAGGCTACCAAATAGGGACCCCACAAGGTCAGAAAGAGGAATGTCATGATGTAGAACATTCTGCTGATTCTCTTCTCCATTTTGAATTCATCTAAAACCAGTAGCCTCCTCCTGCCTGTGGTGTTCGCGTTTTGCCTGATTCCCAACAAGGTTGGAGGTGTGGGGCCCCTTCCGAATCCAGCCAGCCAATTAGCAGCTGCTTGACCACTCGCTCCAGGACCGTGAAAAGTCCAGTTCTGGCTCACTGCTGCAACAAACTGGACTGGCTTCATTTTCCTGCGGTCGTGAACAAAAAATATCAGCTTGAGGTAGACAAGCTGTGTGGCTAGGAGGATAAGGGCAAGAAGAAGCATAAATCCCAAGGAATCATTAGCCCTGAAGGAACGATGCTGGAAAGTGCATTGGTCTTCCTCCCTAATGAATGAGTAGGTGCCCACATCTAAAACTGGGGGGAAAGCCATGGCTACGGAGAGAGTCCACACCATACAGATAACAGCCAGACAAGTCCAGAAGGTCAGTCTTTTTGTATAAAAACGGTGGTGGGCAATAGCTAAGTATCTCGTGACGCTTATGCAGAATAACATGAAAGCAGTGTGAAAGCAGGACAAAACCCCCAAAAAGGCAATCACTTTGCAAGTAAGAGTCCCATACGTCCACGTAGAGCCATTTTTTACCGAGGTGAAAACAAAAGGGAAACAAATTGCAGATCTGAGGATATCTGAGCAGCAAAGATCCAACAGGAAGTAGTAAGGAGCTCTATGCAAGGTCTTATCTTTGACTAGCAAAATGGAGATCAGAAGGTTACCCACCACACTGACTCCTATTATGAAACCCAGTGAAGTCAGTTTCAGAAAAGCTGTTAAAGGAGAGAGATTTTGTAAAATGTTGTCAGCTGCATGGCTGTAGTTCGCCATAGATGGATGGATGATATGTATATTGCCTCAGTCAAGTCTCATGATCTATATTTAAGAACAAGGAAAAAATAGATCCATACATCTTACTGAAAATGTAATCCACAAACAGAACTGATCTTGTGTCTAGTCATACAGTACATCCTCTTCTTTCTGATTTGTCATGCCATCAAAATATCTGAAAAAAAATCGAGCTATCAGTTCTTAAGTTAACACAAAATGATGTCAGAAAGTGCTATCAAAGATGTTAATTTATGGAGAACCAAATGAAGTTGTAAATTTGAGTACTATTGTTTGTTTTTAAAAAAACATGAGGCTTTTTTTTTTTTTACTGACTATTTAGTATGATTGATTATTGGCAGATTTGCCTTGTTACAGTTGCACGACTGACCAATGCCCCTTATATTTGGTAGCACATATAATTTCACAGTTAAAGCCTCAGAGATTTTATGAATCAAAAGATACCCAGTTTGCAAGCCCAAGAATTAATTTTTTTAAAAAAATCCCCAAAGACTGCTGATGTTTTGACATTACCTACATTTATTTTATGGCTACAGTATTTGTCAATGTTTTAAGAGGCAACTGCTGTGTTGATATGGATCACACCCAAAGAAACCCTGCAGAATTTATGTTTTTTAACCCAAGTCACCAAAGCACATTAATCACACAGCGTTAGTTTATGCATTTTGTAAGAGAAACAGTACTCACTATCCCCCTCCCTTCCTGCTATAAACCATAATTTTATCATTTAGGCTTTTAGAGAAACAGGTATCTAGACAGTCGATAGCAGTATGCTTTAGGGTGTCGTCCCCCCGGCCTCCCCCCCTTCCCCCGTGCTTTAATACAAATCGTTAAAGCCTCGACATAATTCATAATAAGCAACGGTCAGTGTAAATACTGAGCAAAAATAGGCAGCACAGCCAAGATGTAATGCCCATCCTTTCAGGACTTTGGTTATGATTAAATAAATATATCAATTGTTTTTTGGGGTTTTTGGGTTTTGTTTGTTTTGTTGTTTTTTTTTTTTTTTTTTTTTTTTTTTTTTTTTTTTTTTTTTTTTGCTAATTAGGGCTCCGCGATTCCCATTAGTCCTCCCAGTGAATCGTAGCGGAACACATTTCATGCAATAAAATAAAATTAAAAAAAAANACACAGCCCGCACGCCGCACACGCACCGCCGCCGCTGCCACACTCACTCACTGCCACCGCCGCTGCCACACGCACCCACGGCCACCGCCGCTCCCGCACGCCCGGCCATGCAGGGCTGGACTGCGCCGCGCTGCAAGGCGGCCCGGGTGCCGCTGCCTGGCATCAGCCGCATCTGCCGGAGCCGTGCGAGAGCCCCCCGCGGCGGGGAGCTGGGGAGAGCGGAAGAGGCATTGTCTGGGAGGGCTTCCATCATGCCGCTTCTTTGGAAATAAGCCCCGCACCCCCGAGCGGGAGAGCCCTCTCAGCACGCACCTGCAGCCGCGGCAGCCCTCGGCGCCCCCAGCCCCTCTCCTCCTACCTGTTGGTGCCGGAGATCCCCACATGCCAGAGCTGCTCCTTCCCGCCGACCGGGGGCTGCTTTACCCTGGCGGTCTTTTCTATTCTCCTCTACCGTCATTCATTCTTCTTTCTTTCAATCGTTTTCCTTTTTCATTTTTTTCTTCTCTTTTTTGAAATTCCTTTTTTTTTTTTTTTTTTTTTCTTTTGTTTCCCTNCCTGCGGCAACGAATTTCATTGGTGCCTTAAGCTAAGGCTGGTAGGAAGCCAAAGAATCTGTATATTACAATAAAGTGCATGTTATTAAGGGGAGGATTTAAATGATTTCAGATGGAGTTGGAAATATTATAGTGAGGAACCACTATTAAGATTGCTGATTAAAAAAAAAAATCACCAAGGAATCTAGTTTTATGTTTAAGGAAGCTTAACCTTGAATAGCAGAATGGGTTTTATTTGGGGGGGGTTTTTTAGTTAGAGAAAAGTTAGTGGTTGGAATTTTTAACCCTGAGCTAGCTGGGGTTTGAGTGAGTCTGTGCGCTGGGCTCAAGGTTACTGGTCAAGAGAAGCTCAAGGGGATCTGGTATCAACCATGGCAAACAGGATCAAAAAAACATGTTGAAGCTATTTTGCTCTCTACTTCCAAGAATAAATTATGATTAAGAGATAATAAAAAAAAAACAACAAAAAAACCAACTTTCTTTTGCTGCCTTTTTTTTTTTTTTTTCTCCCTGGTTTTGTTTTGTTTTTCTTTTTTCTCCCTCTAGAGCAAGGGACAGGAGCCACAGCAGGCATGATCAGGCTCCTTCGTTATTCACACGAAGTGTTTCCTATGCCACCTCGGGTGTACAAAGGATATTCCCACTGAATCCCAGCAAAATCCTTCCATTCTTACCGTCCACAAAAGAGCCTGATTGCTGCTGTGTAAACAGAGGCTGATCAGATCATGGCATCGTTTTAAACCCATGAAATCANGTACCTTGGCTGAGGATCCAGTCAGTGGCTCGGGCGGCGCATGCTCGCCGCGCCTCCCCCCTGCGCGCCGAGCCCCGTCCTCCCCTGTCGCAGCGCCACAATCTCTCCCTGTAACGCAGCGGCGGCGGCCCCTCAATGAGGGCACGGCAGGCTCGGCGGCGGCAGCTGCTGCTGTCTCAGAGAGGGCACGGCAACCTCCGCGGCAGCAGCAGCAGCAGCGTCCTCAGTGGTGCGCAGGCAGCCCCGGCGGCAGCAGCAGCCTCCTCAGTGAGGGGACGGCAGCATCCTCAGCGACGGGAAGGCAGCCTCCTTGGCAGCACGTTCCCATCGCGATGTATAGCCGAGCTGGAT
>VWYP01033524.1:163848-185643 GCA_013400435.1 Pycnonotus jocosus
GAGGGCACGGCATCGGCGGCGGCAGCTGCTGCTGTCTCAGAGAGGGGGGCACGGCAACCTCCGCGGCAGCAGCAGCAGCAGCGTCCTCAGTGGTGCGCAGGCAGCCCCGGCGGCAGCAGCAGCCTCCTCAGTGAGGGGACGGCAGCATCCTCAGCGACGGGAAGGCAGCCTCCTTGGCAGCACGTTCCCATCGCGATGTATAGCCGAGCTGGATTTATTGGCGAGCCTGGGCAAGCCAGTGAGGAAAGGGAGGGGAAGGAATTAGGTCCTGCGCTCCTTGTTTATGCCTCTGGGCTCCCCCTCCCGCCCCATTCGCTTACAGCGGGGGTCTGGAAGCGCCCGCCGCGCTGCGCGTCGCAGCCTGTCAGGAGAGGGACCGGGCGGTTTCTTCAGCTGCCGCTGCTTGATCCTCCCGCTGCTGGCTCGTTTTCCTTCCTTCCGATTCCCACCCGGTGAATTCCTTCTTCCTGATCCCCGAGCCAGGGAGGGCTCCTTAACAAGTGCCGTTGTTCGCGGAGGGCGCATTCGCCGCGATGCCGTGAGGACACCGCACCTTTTTCTCCCGGGCAGCCCGCGGAGCAGCTTCCCGACGCGCAGCCCGAAGCCGGCGCAGAACCGTCAGCGCGCCCGCTGCATGGCGGCGGGGATGGATCTGGTGTCAGCCTGTTCCGTCCGCGGCAGGGCCCGCGTTCCCGCTCTGCGCGCAGGGCGGCGGCGGCGGCCGCCGCGGAGGAGCGCCCGCCNTGGACTGGGGAGGTTTTTCAGGAGATTGGGATGAACTGGGACGGACTGGGAGGTGTCAGGAGCGGGCTGGGAAGGTTCGGCAGAGGATTGGGATAAACTGGGACGAACTGAGAGGGTTTTACAGGGGACTGGGGTGAACTGGGAGGGTTTTGCAGCGAACTGGGATGAACTGGGAGAGATCCTGGACTGGGATGAACTGGGAAGTCCCAGGAAGGAACTGGGAGCGCTTCTCCCCACTGCGCATGCGCACCCATGAAGCCCTGCCCCTAGGCTCCACCCCCTTGTGGCATTGACCAATCAAAACTCCGCTGTCGCGTCCCGCCCTTTTAAAGCCCCGCCCCTAAGGCATCGCCCAATCAGAGTTTTGTGTCAAAGCCTCGCCTCCACAAAGCCCCGCCCCATCGGAGCGTTGTCCAATCAGATCGCGTTCCGCCCAAGCCCCGCCCCCTCATTGCATATGCACGTCCCGTGAGGGCCCCAAGATGGCGGCGGCGGCGCCGGGAGGCGGCGGGCTGTAGCCTGGGCCGCCGCAGGGGCCTCCCGCCGGCCCCCGCACCCGCTGGCACTGACCCTCGCTGGTGCCACCGCGGCAAAAGCGGGAGGAAGCGGGAAGGGTTGGGATCCCTCCGCCCTCCCGCCTCTTCGGTCTGTGTGGAAGTTTATCCGGGAGGAGTGGAAACGTGAAAGCCGTGCCCCAAGAGTAATTCGCTTTGGCTGCAAGGCACTTGAGGAACAGCTTGTTTTGGGTCGAGAGATTTGGATCCTGAGGAAGTTCTTCGCTGGGAGCTTCCATTCAAGCCAGAATAAATCCTTCTGTGGGACAGATTTATAGGGTTGATTCATAACGTGTGTCACATCTGTGAGACCGTTAGTAGACTACAGGCATTTTTTAAGGCTGTTGTCAGGTTTGGGTTCTTTCTTTTTGACACTCACTAAAAGGCATTGGAATTGGTTGCCAAACCACAAAATTAGCTTCGGTAGCAGCCTGACCAAGCCTAGAGGTCTGCAGCCACTGGAAAACATACACTTATTTAAAACCAACATGACACTATTTCAACCATGTGACTTGTTTCATATAAAATTTATTCTTAGGCAGAAAACTGACAAAAAACTAAGGTGCCAGACAATTTTTTATTTTTTTTTCTACAAATATAATTATGAGGACATGATGGTGCTCATCTTTGGGGTGGCAGGGGTTTGCTTCACTTTTAAAAATTGGCATTTTGGGTGGTTGTTAAAGTTACTACTTCAAGTTGCACTTCTCATGTCTCAATCACCTAAGCTGTGCAGACCCCTCCAGGTATCCTTTCTTTTTTGTTAAATATATATACTCCACAGTGACACAAACAATGACCTTTGAAATCATTCTTAAAATGTGAAGGGCAAGGAAGTAGCTTTAACGGTCTAATATAGCAAAGAGTTCTCCAAATGCCATGCATGGAAAAGGAACATTTGCAACGCAACATTAGGAGGATTTATAATATGTGGTACTGAATGACTCCAGTATGGTCATTGTCAGGGCCTATTCTTACACTCTGATATGTGTAAGAATGATGATTTTTTGCTAGGAGTAAATAATGCAACACAATCATCATTGCCATAAAATAAATCCAGTGCCATAGGTTTAAACTTTTTCTGTCTGGGTTTTCTTTTAGAGATGTTACAAAATTACATTCCTATATAACATTTTAAACTTGCTCTCCTTTTAGAGCCATAACAAACTGCTTAAAAGTAATCTGTGAACTTCAGAATCCATTCAGCGTTCAACCACCAGTTCAGCATAAATCCATTTGTCATCATAGGCGTAACCTGAGAACAAGTGTTCTAATTTTGTTCAACAAAATGTAGGCATCTAAATTGCAGTGCCACGTGACAAAGTTAGTTTTTTATCACAGAAATCACTGAGAAAGAGATGCATTAGGGAGCAGATTACCTCTTTTACAAATGTAAAGTCCATCATATGGCTTGAACTCCATTCTGTTTGTTGTAAGAGTAGAGTCAGTCAAGAGAAAGCTTTGTTGCAAAATAAGAGAGTGGAGTGACATGATGCTCGGTTAAACTGTTGCAGAGGTAGCAGGTCATGTCCTCCATGTAGGGAAAAAAATCCAAGAGTCAAAGAGTTGAGAATCTGGAAGGTGAAGGCAGGTGTAAAAGATGACTCCAGGAAGCAAGAACGATTGGAAGGCAGGGAGAAGAGACGTAAGGACAGGTGATGAGGTCTGTGCTAACTAGTCCTTCAAAACAGCTGGACTAGAGACATGAAAGGTCCAGGGAAAAAAAGTGTGAGGCAGCCCATATTGCAAAGTGAGTGGATTAGGGGTAGCCAAGAAAAATATCTTGAGGTTTTGGCACAAGGAAGGATTCCGAATCTTGAATAAATTGCCCACCACACAATATAAGGGGGGGGGGAAGGGTAACACTAAGGGCAACACAAGAGACACTCCAAAACACAGAGGTCCTGTGGTCCCAAACAAGCATATTAGAAGAAGTGATTACTCTTAAGGAAATAAATGTCTTTTCTTGACTTTTTTTCTTTTCCTACTTTTATACTGCTGTGCCCCATGAAGGAAGGGTAGAAGAACAGAGATAAATGAAGTGCGCAAGCACAAGAGGGTTCATGTACCTTATTAGAGTTAGCAGCACACTGATTAGAACTTTCACTAGAAAATGAGAGAGGCAAGACAATTTTGCTGATTTTCTGATTTAGATCAAAGACCAGAACCATCTGCAGGTTTAGACAACTCTACTATAAAGTTCTTGAGAGTTATGGTATAGAGCTCTTTAATTTGCTCCTGTTTGAGTTATTTAACTATCATGGCCAAGAAAATAACTGGTGAAATACTCAGCTTTGTTGGTGGTGACTGAGGATTCAGTATTCAAGTAATTGGGTTTTTTCCCAAATTAGGTACTGTTGAAGAATGACCAAGGAGCACTGGTTAGTGAATTGGATCCACTGAGTCCATTCCCAGATCAAGATCATCTTTTTGGAGAACCCTGCTTTGATATTCTCGGTCTTTAATATCATCTGCAGGCCTGGGCAGTTCACTCCCATGAGGTGATGCTTGGGTGCACATGGCCAAGGAGGAAGGAACTTGAGTGCAGAGATGAGGCACAGTTAAATACTATTGCAGAGGAATTTGTGGGTCTGTAAAGCAGCATTTGAGGTACTTGACATCTGTTTCTTTTGAGTACATGTGCCCTGAAATTCTGTACCACAGTTGTGAACCAGGTGCTGGGTGATTCCCATTGTTTTGAACCTTTTCCTCAGAATGGGAGTGGTTTTTGAGAAGTCTGATTCTGAGAAATCTCATTAATGGACTCTGAGGTAGAGATTGTGTTAGAAGAAAGGTTAGTGATGACAGTTGAAAAGATGGGGTGAGATACTGTCCTCACTAAGGTCAGTAATGTCTCTCAATTTCAGTGGAATGAGGATTTCAGCATGGGACCAGAAGTTGTCAATAGCTAAAATATAAAGTACTCAAGTCCCTTTTTTTCTTGAACATTTCAGTAATTAATACTTTTATGGGCTTAAAATTTGTATATATGCAATGTCAATCCATTCTGCATAATGTAAATTTAAGCACTGTAGGATTTTCCAATATTTCTACAACACAGGAGAGATAATCTACAAGGTGTGCCCACCCCTGTGCAGAGGCCAGCATGAGATTTATGCATTGCTTGAGAATCTGTGATAGATGCTACTAAAGTGCATCCTTTTCAAAGGAATCAAGGAATTTTTTCAAGTGAACTTTCTTGCCCGTGCAGTAGATTTGTGCAACTTTGGAGTAGTATTTAAGTAGGACTTACATAATACAGAGACCTGTGTAGGACCCCTGCACAATAGAGAATGGCACCTGCAATATATTTGGTTCTTCTCCTTAGTAAAGTGTTTTCAGAGTAAAGACATTTGTTGGCAGTGTCTGGCTACTGGGTTGGCTCTCAACACAAACATAAATTTCACCCACAGTGAAAATCTCTTTAGTGGTCTCTGCCTTGGTGATGCATGTTTTTACCTACAACAAAATTACATTCATGTGACTATAACAATTCTTATGGATAATAATTATATTTTTTCATATTAACAATTACCAGACCCTCTGATGTTTTATAACTATTTCTCAAAAACATTTAATTCAGTATTTAAAAAAATATTTCATAATTGCCTTTGGAAATTAATTTTGGTTCTTAAAAATAGATCTATGTTGCACTTTTACACAGAAATAAATGAAGATTTAAATGAAAATATATTTACCTGCCAAACATATGAAAAATGCTTTGTCCTGCAGAGGAAAACTGCTCTGCATGACTCTAATGGGGGTGAGGCACCTATATGCTTCTAAAAATCCCTCTATATACTGACCTGTATCCTTAGGCTTCTAAATACCTTTTACCATTTTGTTCACTAGGACTGCATTTGAAAGACTGGACACATCTTTTGCATCCAGATTTTGTAGGTAAACTGCTATATCAGGGTTGCAGTGTTAAGTTCAGTTATTGTGCAATTTAGGTAGTGTGCACATGGAATCACTTGCATATCAGGTAGTTAAAAATGCAAATGAACTTAATGGTGGCCATGAGTAATTAACAATCTTAAATTGCACTGCTAATTACTTGTGCCTGCAAAAAGATAAGGTACATTTTTTAATTGCTGGACTTCAGAAATGGTGGGTTTACATATATGATTAGAGGGAAAAAGAGAGTGTGTTAGTGAGTCACAGAAAGGTTCGTATGCTGTCTCTGCTGTTTGTACACCATATATGTATTGTCCTGTGCTGAAAAATTACCAAAATGCTTGTTTTCATAGCCAACCATGAGTGATAACAAATGACTTAAACAAGATAAAGCCAGTCACATCCACAGTGATGCAAATCAATGACTGAGCTCCATAGAAGAAAAAAAGGAGGAACTTCACAGTATCTGAAGAAGTAGTTTTGAGAAGATACATTTGTTGAGATAGTATTTTTGAATGGTTGAGAATACTTGAGAGTATTTCTCCAATACTTTCATCTTGGATCTCTCCATGCATATATACAAATAATGTTATATTCAAAATGTAATCTTTATGCAGTTTGTTTAGTTCAAGTTTTGCATTGTTTGGTCAGATTTTTTTTCACTGGCATACCTAGTGGAGGGCAGGCATTATCTTGTATGTCTGTATAATAAGTCTTTTAATGTGAATTATTCCGAACTTGCAGTTTTTTTAGTGGGAACCATTGAAATTCTTATTCCACCAACAATTTTTAGTTAATATGGGCAGCACTGTCAAGATGCCTCAGTAACAGTGCCTACAGCAGGACCCTGAGCTGCTGACCTCAGAAAGACTATTTTTACCTGCATGCCTGGGAAGCAGAAAGAGCCTCTTGCCAGAACATCAAGAGAATGTGAACCAAGCTTAGAGAAGCTCCTGCTATATCCAGTCTCTTCACTCTCTTTCTATGCCAGAAAACCTGTTGGTGTTTTGGTAATTGAATGTGGAACAGAGGGAGAATACTTTCTTTTTTCTCTATACAAAAAATAAAATACCATTCCTTACAAATCTTGTAGATGGGATTTGTTGAAGCACATGCATAGACACAAGGAATAGTTTTACAGAAATAGTGATTCATTTATTTAATGTATTTTCATCTGCTGTTTAATTAATGCAATTAATTGTAGATCTTTTAGTCTTTCAACCACTGTAAATACATTCCATTCACTATTTGTTTTTCTCTGCATGACATACGGTAATGTGAATACATTGCAGTGGTACAATTCAACAACCAAAATATTTGAAAGCAGCTGAACATATTCAGAATTCATGACTACATCATCATGAGTGAAAAGCATGATTTTTGCGTGAGGGTTATCTAACAAATAATATATAAAAAAATCTGGTGAGAAACAAGTAGAAAGCATTCCAGAATTTAGAAGTTAGATTGGGAGCACTGACCCAGAGCCATAATAATGATGTTTTGTTTCTGATGCATGGCTAAGCAACCTTGGCCTCTTCAGTGACTGTTCTCCTGTCTTACCATATGACATTGTACCAATGACTTTTGGGTGGAAGGGGAGCGCTCCCATACATTGCAAGTCATACTGTCAATGCAAGTCAACACCTCAGGACCACTAACATGGAAAGCTCTGTTAATTTGCTGCTGTGGGGGCGTCTGTTCCAGGGATTTTAGAAGTGTTGTCTGTTAGCTTTAGAAAGCTTGTAGATTTTCTTTTTTGAACAAAGTGGTTTGTGTTTCTTGTGCACCTCACCCCTTCTCAGGTATTATGTTTTATAGTCCTTTTGTCTATGCCATTTTAACATTTGATTTTCAGTAAAATGCTTTCCCACAGCTATACAATACTCCTGGTTTACCTTGCTAAATGGAAATTCAGGTCTTGAAATCAGCTAACCCTGCTGAAGCACAGAGCAGCTCTGCAGTGTCATGGTCATTAACAGTGCCAATCACAGCATTCAGGAACACATTTTTCCTATCACCATTACAGGCACCAGTGGAACACTGTGGAGCAAAATGAATGGGGTTAGTGACATTACAGAACAGAATGCTTGCCTTGAGAGATGAACTTGAAAATGCTTGAGAGGCAGGGGAAAGATGACTTCTTCCAGCTGAGCTGTGTCCAACATTTTTATGCATCCAATATAAAGCAAAGACAGACTTATGTGAGATGCACATAACTTTACCAGTTATGTAAACCTAGTCTATCTCAAGCTCTTTTGTAGTTTTCCAGCATGTATGGATATGTGTAGAATATTCTTTGGCTAGGGGGACTGCTGGGTTAGCAGGTTTTTTTTCCATCTCTTTTAGTGCTGTTGGTTCACTAGAGATTATTAGGATGTAGTTGGGGCCTAATGAAAGGAATGATTGCAGTTCATTAGTTTTCATATACTTTCTGTCATGAAGCTATATAATGCCTAAGTGAATTTATGCATATTTCTTCCCTTCTTTCTCTTTTAAACCTGAAGGCTGATTTTAGTGAAGTCTGATACATGAGCAGAGAGGTGTCAGAGGCAGGTGAGATTCCTATAAATTTTGTGAATGTAGGTGTTGGCTGCTTGTCCTAGAATTTACCTTTTTCCCTTGGCTGGCCTCCAATTTCAGACTGGCCACTACTCTCCAGGGACTCTGGTGTGTAACTGAGGCTTCAGCTTACAGTCATTCGTTTGCTGGTCAAAACTGGTCATGGCCTGGAGTTTTAATCCCTTTCTCCTTTGGTGTCTTGGTGACCAGGCTCAGCTGTGCAGCTGAACAGGACCCTGGATATGTCACTGTGGTTGCTGCAGCTGGGGCGGAATGGCAGGTAGCAAAGGCCATGCTGGTTTTGTGACAGGCTGCACATCCTATGGACCAGTTCAGTATCAAACTGATCCACAGCCACACTGCTGAGCTCTTCTTGCCTCTGCTGCAGTTATTGCACCATTTCTTCCTGTGCTTGTGGGATTATTTGCATGACTATTATCAGTGCATAGGGATATATGTCAAATCAATCATTTTTGCAAAGCTGAGATATATAAATACTTCCATTTTCTGCTATCTTTTAGGTAGGTTAGAGGTGAACCATGGAATGGACAGTATGTTGTAGGATTAGAGAGACTATTTGACAATAGAATTTTCTACTTCTAGCAATATACTGAGGGGGGATTTAAAAATAATAGGATAAAATAGGATAACTGCCACTGGCATCTTTCAAAGCTTTTAGGCTGTGCTTAGGGACAAAAAATTAACAGTGTCAATGTAAAAGTATTTATTTTTTGTTGATATGTCCAGTTCACATCTAGGCATTAGCCTGCCTACAAATCTGTTGTTCAAGTTTTAAGATAACACATACAGTGTAAACATTTTATATATATGTATATATATTATACATGTGTGTATATAGGTGTATTATATAGTATTGTTTATTGACTCTGGATTGATTTAAAGTTCTGCAAAGAAAATATAAATTGTTTTAAAAGGCATACTGCTGAGTGATAATTGCTTTGAATGCACAAGACTGAGACAATGGAGAGTCAGGTCTGTAATGTCTGAGGTGGAGGGTGAACATTGGTTTTGCAAGCAGTTACTGTGAATGTATGTTCTACTACCAAGCTTCAGGTCTTATGATCTAGAAAGTGAAAATATTTTTGGATATTCATGTCAGATCAGCTGTTAACTGTTCACTGCAAATAATTTGATACCTAGAACCTTATGCCATGGTCCCATTTTGTTGGATATTCAGTTTGTTGGATATTAAGCATAAAATATTCTCATTTATATGTAGAATAAGGAGAAATAAGTTTTATACTCATGAGGATGCAGACAACTGTCTCTCTCAATAAAGGTATAGCATCTTGTTAAAAAACACAACAGTTTGAATTCTGCAGATACTTTTAGAACAGCACTGTGAGAGCACAGTAGGAGGAACTGCATGAATGCAGCTATGATGTAACTCTAAAACTGTAAATATTAATTTACTACTGCACTGCCTGTTTCATGGAGGTATGAAAGAATGAGTGTTTTATTTGAAATGTCACCTGCAAAACTAGTCAAGCATAATAGTAGCAAATGGCATATCTTTTGCTAAATTGGACCAGTATTTGCATATGGTCAGGCAATGTTTGAGTGTGGTATTTAAAGAAAAGAGTGAAACATTGAGCAGAATCAGGATGTTGCACTGTACTAGATAAGACAGTCTGCTGGCAGGAGAAACACATGGGATGTGGTCCCAGCTACATATATTGTTTAGTGCTGGTTTTGCTTTGTTTTCTGATCGATTACATAATGTCAGGCTATGGAGCTGAGACCTGGACCTAAATCTTGCCCCAAGAGGCAGGTATCCTAAGCAGCAAACATGGAAGTCAGTCTCTTTTGCCCACATGCCACTGTCCCTCTCTCATTGCTCTTGCATTTTTATAGCTGGAGAGTCCAGGATAAACAGGAGACCATGCTTTCCAGGACTGTACAGTCTAGTACCTCAGTGAACATTTTTTGGAACTGGGAGATTGGGCTTGAATTCCAGGTCATCTGTTTTGTGCAGCATTTGGGCATTCACTAGACTCAGCACTTCTGCTGATGTACCTTACCTGAACACACCACTCAGCTCAGACTCTTGTAGGGACATTGCTGGGAGCAAGACATTTAGGTTATGCTCTGTATCACATCTGGACCACTGGGATTCTGCACTGCACACTCTTGGTCAGTTCTGCATGGGAAAGGAAAACTTGCAACCTCGTGTCTAAAGGGCAAATGTCAAATGCCAATTGAAAAGTTAGCACCAATAAATCTTTCTGTTGCTGCAGTGAGGGATTTCTGGGTCTTTTTTGAAGGATTATGCTCAAGTCATGTTTTAGATAATTAAACTACTGCTTAAGCTCTTACAGTTCCTCACTGCATAATTTTATTAAGTCTCACTGGACTTATTTGTTCTCCATTAGTAAAAAAAGTGTGGAAATAATAATCCAAATAACATTAATCTGTTTTTCCTAATCTGAGATATGTACATGGACAAAAACGTGCTCTTTTAATGAGTTAACACACCAGCTCCTCACAGTACGGTGCCAGCAGTAACCAAGTAAAACATACCTGTTGTGTAATTCTGTGCTGCATTGTAAATTTGGTATTAATGTAATGCTTCAAAAGCTAACAGAACATTTAGTTGATATACTGTATCTGTCTATTATGTATAATATCTCTTCATAAATATGCATGCATAACAAAACTGGCAATTTGAAGAATTTATGTAAAACTTATGAATTCTCTTTGAAATTATGGGTCCTCAAGATATATCTGTTTCAACCTGCATGCTCTATATTGATGAAAGGAAAGAAGTTCTTTCTTTTTTCCTAACCTTTCTAGTGCACTGAATTTTCAAAGGACACCGCCACAAGGCCAACCATGGAACATAATGAAATGCCGGCAAGCTGAAATCAGATGGATGACCTTCAGACGTAAAAATTGCAATTGCTCAGAATAATTTATATTCCCATGTAGGTTAGTCACCAAAACATGGGTCACATCTTGGGAAAGATTGGTGATGCTGAAAGAGAAGTAAGAAAAGGGAGGAGAAGCAAAAGTTTAAAAAGGGAAGGTAGCTTAATGACGACTATGGAGTAAGACATAAGAAATCAAAGAGGAAAAAGTTGTTGCAGGAATGTAAGAAGTTATTTTCTGCTGTCACTGCCAGACAGAGACAGTTGAAAAGATAAAATTAATGGAATTACAAGGCTAGACTCAAATTAGTTTTTGACCAGTTTAGGCAAACCTGGTTAGAAAAAATGAAGCTGGGATAATCTTTGGTGTATGCAGTGAGAAGCTGGAGAGAGCAAAAGTAAAGGCCTTAATTATAAAACTTTCAGACTTCTGGTACACTTGGCAGTCTTGAAATACAATTATGAACATACTTAAACCAAAGCTATTTTAAGGTGAGGTAGGTTTCCAACCCTTAAAATCTTTAACCTTTATTTAAAAATCTGTAAACTAGGTGTATGGATGTTCAAGTATGGCTCCTAGTGAACAGATACACTGCCAAGACAGAAAGTGAAATGTTTCTTTTAATGTAAAAAATCTATATGTTAATTCATGCCTGGGGGCTTCTGAAATTGAGAAATACAAGAAGAGTAAGAGGATGAATATTTGCTTGCACTAAGAATATGTTGAGACTTTGGCATTGAACTCCCAAGTGCTAAAATGAAGAAAGAGATACAAGTCTGGTAGACTTTGACTCAGCATTATGGTTTAAGGCTTAGGTACGCTGTGATGTGAAAAAAATTGCATTATATAGCAGTTTTGAGAAAGGATTTCTTAAGCCTCTCTGCCGGGGGATGGTGAAAGATTTTGTTCTGGTAGTTTCAGTGTGAGAATCCTAGAAGGAACTTTTGGGACTAGCATAGTTTATGGGTTTCTATTACTTTGGTGGTAAGCTTAAAGAAACATACATACTTACAATACTCGTTACAAATGTCCCAGTTTCAGAAAAGCTACATCTTTCTCTGCCTTTGTAATAAGACCAGAAATAGTTACTGTAAGCAAGTGACAGAGATCAACTGTTTCAAAAATGAAAAACATTTTTGAAAATATTTTTTTCACTCATGAGGTTTATTTACCTAGAATTTATTTCTTGTGAAACCAGGTTGAAGCTTTTGAAGCACAGGACAAAAGGAAAGTGGGGTTGCAGCACCAGATAATGAAAAAAACAAAATCCCAGTGTTGTAAGGGGACACAGAATTCTTACTGACCAAATTGCTTAGCTACCCAGTGCATGAAAGAGTATATTTAAGGTATGTCTATCAATGCCTCTGCCCTGTTTCTATGATTTTTTTTTCCCAAAGCGAGTAATTTACACTGCATTAGGCAACTTTCATTGTCCTGAGTTACAACAGTTGACATTATGATATATCAAGGCTGCAGACTGCAATTATTATGTACAGTCAATTTCAGATTATTTTGGTAGTGTAGATAAAGTGATCACATGCTTTGCATTCACTACTGGAAGGTCAGTATCCCTTTGGAAGTAGAAAGGATTTTAATTCTTAATTCCTATTGCATCTCTTGGGAGTTAAGCAGAGAAACCTCTGGCAAAACTCATGAAATTTCAGATTTCTAGTCCTTTACATTTCTATCTATAGCTATAAAGATTTTCTTGCTGGCCCTTCTGAAATTGAGAGCATGTAATCCTTTTTACTGGGATTTCAGTGTTACTTTTGGACAGGATAAGAAAAGCTATGAAGTTCTTATTTAATACATAGAACCTCATGACTAGGTGAAAGGTGTTCCTAAGGAACAATTTGACACAAACACAAACAGATTGCTTTTATTACTGAAATAGTAAGAACAACAAGGCAGAGAGGTAGGTAGACGTACATCAGTCATGTATGGCACACATACATTAAAAGTATGCAAAGAGGAGCTTTATGTAAGTGTGGTATCCTTGAGAGCGGGCTGACTTGTGGATTTTCCTTTGCTTTTGTTGATATATTTTGGAGGGGCAAAACAGTAGAGTTGAAGTTAAATACACAAGTTCTGAAGTGTATTTATGAAGTAAGAGTGGGGAGAATAATTTTTTTTCTAATATTTATTAAGATGTAGGTCGAATAATTTACTGGTAGCAGACTGAGAGAAAAAAAAAAAAGACAATCTATTTTAAGAACCAATTTAGATTTTCACATAAATGGAAATCAAGAATAATTCTACTGCATTACACAGAAGTATAAGGGCTGGTGCAAGGTCAAAATGAAGCCTCTTGTGTTTTCTCTTCAAAATGAATTTAAATCAGGATGACTGCACTGATTTCAGCAACTTCAGCCTGTTTTAAAACCAGATGAAAATTTGGCATTCAGTTATCACAATAAATAATTCAGCTAATATTTTTCTAAGGTAAGAGATGTAGAGAGAGACTAACGTGGCTGCAGTTCCCAATGAGCACCATCTGGTGTAAGGTGCACTACTGGTCAAATGCAGGGACCCCTCCATCCTATCAATGCATCCAAACTACATCCAAACTTGTATTTTGAATTTGACCTTGTCCTAAACTCCCACTGATGACAATGGGAACTCCATGTGCAACAAGGCCTTTCATTCTGGCTGTCAAATCTTAATATTTGCAAAATGTTGACTTGGGCAGGAGTTGACATAATTCACATTTGGGGCTTTACACTGAAGCAGTTGAATTCCATTTGGAGTACAGTACAAGCCCTATAAACCCATCTCTAAAAATCCCACTCTGAAAAGAGGATTAGTGTACGTGTTGCATTTGCTCCCTTTTTTCCATAACCTTTTAATGCCTCAGGGATTGAATTTCACTAGACACAGTGGGAGAATCCTGGTACATCTGGTTTCCCTGTGGTCTTACATGATGACTGAACAGCCTCACAGCTTTTGCAGTCAGGTTCCCTATGGGCTCACACTGTGATTAGATTTGTTCACCACAAATATATCCTTGTTTGCAGTGAAGATACAAATGAATTGAGCTTCTGTTTATGCATCCCATTTACAACTAGGATTTCATAGAATCATACAGTAAATTAGGTTGGAAAGGACCTCTGGAGGTCACCTTGTACATTTCTTGGCTCAGACTCTTCCCCAAGATGATTTCTGTTTTCCCTTTTTTTGGATGGACAATTTAGAATATCCTTTCATCTGACAGTGTCCTCTGCTTTTCTACTTCTCCTAGATGTATTCACCTCAGCCCACATGGATGCTGTATTTTAAAAGATTACATACTGTTGTTTTAAAAATTAAGTGTACCAACAATATTAAATTTTGGAATGTGAATTCTGGCATGGAAGGTTAAAGATGTATCAGCCACACAGCTATTCCTGAATGTTTAAACAAATAACTCATCACCTATTTGGCTTTTTTTCACAGTAGGAAATGAACTGATGGAGAGAGAGGGTAGGAGTGGCCTGGGCATGCGTTTGGCACCCAGGGAGACACAGCTGTCTGTCGCTTCCTAGGCAGGATTTGAGGTTAGCCTGCCTCCTGTGCATCAGGACAGCCTGCTGCCATACCCCTGCCATGGGGGATGGTTGTGGCAAAGTCATATGGGATTCAGAAGGCAGTATGGTCACCCCTTTAGAAGAGCTGGATTCCAATTTAAGACAATAAAAATTTTTGAGCTTTCTTCATAGAGATTCACACTAGAGCCATAATTATTACTAAACAATATACACTTTATCTCCGAAAAGCATTTTTGCCTATTTTTAATATAATATTTTTGTGATTTATGGTTTATGTTTCTGGAAATACAATAGGATGAAAAACATGGCTATGTGACTTTTAGTGCTGAATAGTGGTTTCTTATTGGCTACTGTTCTATATATACAGTCAGCATCTCTAATTTTATTTTTTTATTATTATTACTTTTTAAGAAAAAGAACCTTTTTTTTCGGTAGATATAGATCACTTTATAGATTATATACTGTCTGCAAATATCAGATAGACTATTGGAATATGATCACAAATGGCATTTCTGAAAGGATCAAAGTTTTTAAGAGCTTAATTGTTCCTTGCTTTTCATGCAGACACTGAAATAAATATGTGCTGTTGAGGAAAAATGAGTCAATATGGCTGATCTGCTGATCTTCCAGGTAATTTGAATAGATTAAAAAATAAAATTTAAAACTGCTACCATGGGACTTATGAACAATCATGTTAGGTTAAAGACCGAGAAATAAGTGCAGGTATTGAGCATGTAATTTCCATAACCATATCAGTTCGGAAATACGTTGGCAGAAAATGTCCTTGAAAAGTTCTAGAATTAAAGACATTCTCATTTCACAGGTAACTCCTGAAATAGAAAGTGAACAGATTTTGATAAAGTGACAATTTTCTTCATTTTAATTTCTTCACTTTAATTTCAGATTAAAATTGGTCATGTTTTAGGATGGTTGCTTTTCTGTGAGAGGGTTGGGAATGACATGGAGTTACATTATTTATTATTAGCACTATCACAGTGTGCGCAATCAGCTGCACAAACAGAAGAATGAAAAAACAGAAGAAAAATACCTTTCTCTTTTAAGTTTTACAGAACTGTGTTGCTCTGCAGTGTTTCAGCTCTATTCAGGAAAAGGTGATTTTCATGCTTTTATACTTGCCAAGTGGAGAGTAGCAGCATGAAGATGTATGTAAAAATTTTAGTGCCTTGAATGAATAGCAGCTAAGAAAACTGTCAGTACTGTTAATTCCAGTTGAAATTTCTAAGACAATGACTAGTGAGGAGGAACACAGCCTATACAGGAAGACTGAAGCAGAACACAAACTTTAACCCAACCCAGCAGCAACATCAAGTTTTGTGCATCAGCTTGTGGACACAATTCTCTTTTCCCTGCTTCTTATGTTTGCAGCTCCTAGGTCTGATGGAGGGCACTCTGCTTTCAGGCCTTCACTTATGCTGTGTAATGCACCTTCAGCAAATTTGCTGATGACACCAAGCTGTGTTTTGCAGATGACCCACCAGAGGAAAGGCATGCCTTCCAGAGGGACCTTGACAGGTCCAGGTGGTGTGGTTCCATGTGAGCTTCACCTCACGAAGCTCAACAAGGTGAAATGCAAGGTCCTATACCTGGGTTAGGGCAAGCCCAGATACACCTACAGGCTGAGTGGAGAGATGATTCAGAGCAGCCCTGGAGAGAAAGACTTGGGGGATGATGCTTGATGAAAAACTCAACATGAGCCAGCAGTGTGCACTCACAGCCCATAAAGCCAACTGTGTCCACACACAAAAAAGCAGTGTGGCTAGCAGGTCAAGGGAGGTGATTCTCCTGTTCTACTCTGCTCTTGTGAGACCCCACCTGGACTACTGGGTACAGTCCTGGTGCTCCCAACAGAAGAAGGGCATGGAACTCTTGGACCAAATCCAGAGGAGAGCCATGAAGGTGATGACTGGAGCACTTCCCCTAAAAGACAGAGTGAGAAAGTTGGGGCTGGAGAAGAGAAGGTTGCATAGAGACCTCATAGCAACCTTCCAACACCTGAGGGGAGCCTACAGGGAAGCCAGAGATGGACACTTCAGGAAATGTCACAGGACAGTGAGTAATGCATACAAACTGAAAGAGGAGAAATTTAGGTTAGCTATTAGGAAGACATTTTTAACTGTGATGGTGGTGAGACACTGGAACAAGTTGCCCAGGGAGGCTGTGGATGCTCCAATCCTGGCAGTGTTCAAGGCCAGGCTGGATAAGGCCTTGGGCAACCTGGTTGGTGGGGAGGTGTCCCTGCCCATGGCAGGGAGGGTTGAGACTAGATGGTCTTTAAGGGCCATTCCAACCCCCTAACATTCTATGATTCTATGATCCTCTGGGTCTCTTTGCTTAGCACTCTAAAGGGATATTTTGTTTTATTTTTCTCATGAAAATCTCTGTTTTGATCTGATCAGATGAATGATCCAGAAACAAAAGGCTCTGCTGACTGTCTAGTATGCCTGTATCTTAATGTGACAGAGCTTCCCACACATTTTCAAATTCCATTACAGAGAAACTGAGCTGAGGAGACAGTACAAGGTCTGGAAATGTTTCGAATGCCTATATAATTTTATTGTTATTTTAATTTTAGTTTAAAGAAAGATGTATTTTTGTGTTATTTACCATATCACACCTGGTATGTAAATTACAGGTTGCTTGCTGGAAAATTTGCTTTCTGAATGTAATATTTGGTGTTATTGTGTATTCATGTGAACTGAAAACCTTTGTAATTTAAAAACTGATTATATTCTTTAAGAATTGAACACATAGAAGTGTACTCAGTGTCTAATGTATTAAAAACTTGTCACTTGAAAGTTCTGAAGATTGATTTCAGCAGGAATTAAGCAGATTGGGTCCTGTGCATCAATAGTCAAATCAGATCTTGTCCAATGTTTTGCTGCATTTGGTTCTGAATTTGTGGTCTCACTTTTTTCATCTGAACACCATATACTTTCTGTTGACTTCAGATCATTTACTATTTGTTTAAGTGTAAACTGGGAGGACAACCAGACTCAAGCTCTCCTTTCCACCACTCCTAACAATCTCATAATGACACCAGTTTAGATCTGGCAAACCTTTCATCAGATGTAGAAATGAATGGAAAAGTTACCTCTGTAGCATAATAATTAGTGCATTTACCATGTTAACAGGAGTATTACAGTTCATCCATTTAGCCATATTTATCTTGTTATAAACAGTGAACTCCCCTTCTCACAAAGCTTATGTAAAGAGCATCCTGCAGGCTTCGGACTGTGTTTAAGTGTGTCCAGTCAGTACACAAGAGACTGGGCTAGTCCAGGGACAGCTCCCATGGAAAGGCACAGTGGCTGAGAACCATGAGCACAACACACTCCAGTGAGTATCCTGGAAATACCAACTGCTTCCTGTGATTCCATCGTAAGCCAGTGATTCTCCTTCCACTTGGCCCCAAGGATACAATTGGGATGCAAGCATCAATACCTGTAAACATGTAAAAGTCCTCAAATGCAAGATGTCATAGAATTGCCAGGTCTCACAATAGTATTAAAGCAGCATCACCAGTGGCAGCAGGATTTACCTGAGTAGGAGAAAGAGGTTTACCAGCATTCATATACCCAGAGAAGCAAGTGCATTAGAGCTGTGTGAAGCCTTTGTATTCCAGCCCCAGGTACTGCTGTTTGCAGCAGAAGGGTAAGGCCTAGCTGGTGTGCAGCACTTGAAGGTATGTCAGGAGAAGTGAAGGCCTTCTGTCCAGTCACAAAGAGACTGTACATGGACTGTTACATGTTTTAGGATGGTTGTTTTTTTAGCTACACAATTGCTAAAGCAATAAATTATAGCAAAATTTACTTTTGTCTTGCAGGTTTTTTAATCAGAGGATAGCTCATGTTTGTTAAGAGGTGGACATTGTCAGGCTGTTTCTGCTCTGAAAACAGCTACTTAACAGCATTAGCTTAGTGCACAAAGTAAAATGATTTGTGCAGTATTCTAAATCCTGAAAGAAGCTAGAACCCTGCTTTCACAAAATACTGAGAGAAAACTAGCTCTTTTAAAGTTAAAAAGAGTATAATTCAAATATCTAAAGCAACAGAACATAGTATTTCATTAAAATAAAACAACCCAGAAAACGGTCTTTTATATTCTTGTGTCTCCAGCTAGAAAACTGACATAAATAGCTTTCTATAAAGGCAACTGTGTAAGATATGTTGAAAATTCATAATCAAAAGGAAAAACAAATACTTCAAGTTTTCCCTGTATCATGAAAACAGGATCTTTTACAACTACAAGATGACTGTGAAAGTAAGGGGACCAGATCCCTGAAGTGCTTTAAAGTAACAGTTACTGAAATGGGATAAACAAGTAGTAGGATCAAGAGAAGTACAATCACTGCACAAATGTTAACTGAAATTATACCTTAAGATACATTAGTTCATAAAGTTATCTAATATAAGCAAAAGAAAATAGTCAACAGAAGGAATTTTGAGTTTCAGTCATTTCTGCCATCTCAGTTTTCCTTTTCATAAGGATTACTTCATCAAGCTGATGACAAATCAAACATCAAAGTTTATTAAGACAGAGAAAAAACAGGAGTATCTGATTTTACACTCAAGTAATTGAGAAATGCAAGTCTTAAACAATAAAGCTTCTATCAGAACACAGGAAACAAAGCCATTATACTGTGCAAACACCTTTCAATGAAGTACATACAGCTTTAATAGAGTTTCACATGTCCCTGTTGCCTTAAGATAATTAACTCTGTTAAAATTTTGTTCCCCTGCAGTGAAACTGTTGCCTAATTCTGTGAAAATATTGCCAGGGATCTTTTTTGAGGGGAAGATAAAGAAGTCTGTGAAAATCTGCTTGTGTCAAAATGTATTCTATTGAAAGAGTAATACTTAATATTTGGCAACATTTTTTAACTTTGGGAACTATAGAGTGAATTGAGTGGCAATTTTGTGTGTGTGGGGGGGGTTATCGTTTTGGGGTTTTTTGTTTTTTTTTTTTTTTAGCTAAGCTGGAACATCAAAGATCACACTTTGATCTATGCTTGCACCCACCCAGTTGAATTATCATGTACAGGATCATCTACTGCTGCGAGGCTGCTTTCAAAGGTAATATTTTTGTCTGAAGCTCCTCTTAGGGCTGTAAATTTTATTTGTACATAGTAATTGTGCATTGTGCCCCTTTCTGCCAAAAATGGCATGCAGAAACCAGGATTTGGAGAACATAATCTGCCCACCCAATTACTTGCATGAGACCTGCCCATGGCCATTGCTTTCTGCTCTACTGAACAGAGACACAGAGGAAGTGGAAGGATAGTATCAAAATACGAAATTTTGAAAGTTAAAAGCCACAATTTCTAGCAAAGAGTGGCAGTGTCCACAGCACAAGATCAGAAGGAAATTCTGTGGAGAGCTCATCTTCCTATGCTCCTTGTTCTGCTGTTAAAGATTGTCCTCCTTGGCTCAAGCTAGAACACCCTAACAAGTCAGAGAGACTTGTGGCAGACATCCTTGGCTGAGCCATTTCACCTTTGGTACTTAAAGAAACAGGTCCTAGACACACTGCTGTCTTTCAACCACACACCATGCAATCAGACTGAGCATGAATAGAATAAGACTATTCACATCTCCCGTTTTGCACCAGGATTTTTTATTTTGGTTTTGGTCCTAATCTTCTGGGGAAGTCATATGCATCAGTTAGAGAAGCCTAAATGTTCAGCTAACAACACAGGTTTGTCCCAAGGAATACACTCAAGAACAATGGACTAATTGACTAAACCCAAGATTTTAACCCAAGGTTCTTTCTGCACTGTAAAAGAAACATACTCACAATTATCTTGTAATTCTAACAACCTTCTAACGCAGAAACACAGAGAATTCCTCATTAAAATAGTTAGGTCTTCAGTTTTGGAGAAAAAAGTACAAGCACCAAATGAACTAAGCCTTAAACCTGGTGTGCCTAGAAAAAAGATGAGTACAAAAAATAAACAAGAGACAAAGCCCATATCCCTAATCTGATTTACACAGCCTTACATGTACTTTTCTGTGAAATACATTTTAAGTAAAAGTAGTGATGTCATTCTTAGGTGTATCTACTTGGTAATAAGAACACAGGCTACAGGAGTGACATATTCCAAAAGAAAATTAAAAATATTCTAATAGAGAAAAAAGCCTTTCATTTTTCCTTAGTTCTCTTAAGTCTCATCCATGTGACAGCAAAATGAGGTGTTAGGTGTTAACTGTCATTACAGAGAACATGAAGGTGAGCACACAAGTTGCAACAGTCTGCTCACTTGCTATCTAGTTAGGACTAATTTCAAAACTTTTGTCATCTTGACTGGAAGATTAATAGCTGCTTCCTCCTGATTAAACATTGAAACCAAAATTAAGGAACTTGTTGATGGCCTCCCTCACATGTTTTTATAAACTTTTACTGTGAGCCACTCTATAGTTTTACTTCCCCATTCAAAAAGTCTTTACCCTTCTCTAAGGCAATATTTAATCACAAACAATATAAAAGTATCTTTTTGTAATGAGGACAGATCGTACAAATGCCTTTTACTGTGTATGGTCTTGACTCTGTTGTACTGAACAGTAAGAGAGGTTTGCAGGAATATCTACTACATATTTTTTGAAAGTTATCCAGAACCAAAGCTCAGTCTTACACCCAACCCCAAGCTGTGTTCAGAAATTCACTTCATCTGAGCATTTTCTTGAAGTCACTGCTGCCCATTCCTTCTCCTTGCATACAAGCCAAGGCAGGCGCAGAATCCGACGACACTGACAGCGAGGCCTAGGAGGAAGGCAATGGTGTCTCCTGCATCCAGGGCTTCAACTACTGGCAGCACCAGCAGCAGTGACACGAGGACTAGGAAAAGTTTTGAGGTGTTCTCAGTTGAAGGCATGCTGATGACCAGCTGACCCCAAGGGGAAATTAAATGAAGAAAGTGGTGGACAGCAGGTACTTCGCTAGTATCTACAAGAAAAACAAAAGGAACATTACAGGATTTTCCTTCCTTCCCCGCAGATTTGTCTTGCCAAAAGCCAACTGATTTATATATTATTTGTGTGGGAGTCATGAAATTTAGTTTTTATCTTCCCAATTACAAAAGCAAATGACTTATTATCAGGAGACAGCCACAGTGGATTTGCTGTCTTGTTATGTAACTCCGTGGAAACTAATCTTTTATAGACTTACCATGAGATAAAGTCAGAACAGGCTCTCCTGCCTGCAGCTACCAGAGCCTGCTTACCTGGTGCTTTGCTGCACGGGCCTGTTTCACCAGGTGTTCAGGGCCTGATGGCTGCTGCACGTCACTCACCCGCAACTCCTAACACCGGGCATCCCCGGGATCCGTGAGCATGGACAGACTACGGTACACTGGGCAGGGAGTGAATTTAACCTCCCGGGCAGTGCCACCGTGCACACCCTCACTGCGGGACAAATGTCTGTCGTGGTTCCTACAACTTGGAAAGGTGTCCCCAAGGCGCACGCCGGCACCAGCCCGGACCGCCCTCTCCGCAGTAGTTCTTCCCGCGCGCATGGCTCCTTCCCGGGGTGCACACCACAAAAACCCGCGCCGGGACACCCCAAGGAGCGGCTGCTCCGCTCGCACCCCGGCGGGGCCAGTGCCGGGCTCCGCC
>VWYP01033524.1:185768-216046 GCA_013400435.1 Pycnonotus jocosus
GGGCACAGGCGCAGCCAGCAGCTCGGGCGGCCCCGAGCCCTTCAGGGGGCCCCGGCAGCGGTGCTCCCCAGGCCGGCCGGGGCCTGGAGGGATGCGGCCGGGCTGGGCACCTCTCGGGAGCCCTGGCTGGGGGTGCGGGCTGCTCCCCAGGGCGGCTCCCAGCCGGAGCCCCGCAGTGCCCGTGGTGCGATGAACCTCGGCCCGTGAGAATATCAGCAGAGAGAGCAGGGGCCACGTGGAGCCACTGCGGCTCCACTGAAGTGGAAGTATAGAAACACACCGATTTCGGCTGGTCGTCTAATATTTTTTTACAAATAAACGAGTAGGACAAGTCACCATGAGTTTGCATCGTTACAGATTCAGACACCTGTGCAAACAGCAGTAATATGTGCCATCATAACCAACTCCTACTCTGAGGAAAGCAGTTAAAGCAATTTTATATGGTGGAGAGCAGCCTGCGGCCCCGTAAACAAAAAACTAAGGGAAGTGTTAACAGGTAATTGAGAGCGCTCCCCAAGATCTTAGCTTGTCCCAATTCTTATCTTATTTATGCTTTGGATAAGGCTGCTTGTAGAAATTGCATATTAGGCTGCTTTGTTGCACTAGGACGTTCCTAAGCAGAGCCCAGTCTTTATTTTTCGGTGGCAAAGGTGTGCCTAAGTTTATATAAAAGAGCAGTTAGCAATTATTATAAGTTCGTAGTATGTCTCTTTGGTGTGCTCAGAGAAATAACCCAAAGAAGCTGTGCTAATTTAATGTCAAAATCAGTCTAGAATTTGTAATTCATTATGACAAGCATTACCTCATGGCTGAGAACATTGTAAATAATAATAATGTAAAAAAAGTAAAATAATGTAAAACCCCCAACTTTTATAAAAATGTCTCTTTACCAAAAGTTACTGATGAGCTTTTTAAAAGAAAAGTGGAGATCCAGATAGGGCATTCAACATACATACATACATACAGCTTTGCTTCTGCCTTATAGAATTTCACTGTAATTGCTTTTGAGCAGCCATTCTTTATTGCTATAGGAACTTCACATGTTGGGTGGGATGTTACTATTGTGCCAATCATAGATCTTTTATTCATGCCTTTCTTTTCCCCATCAGTCAGGATCCATCAGCTATCAATTGTCATAGATGATAAATTTCCAGGGATGGAAACATCTTTTTGCTCATTTATTTTAAGTACCATGAGGGCATCATATTTATAAGCAGCAGTGCCTAGACTCTGGTAATGCAAATAATAATGAATATCAGTGTAACTCATAAACATCCTTTTTATTAATGAAATGCCTATTTCACAGTTTTTTGGATCTTAGATACTTGATTCTTCATGTTCAGTTCTGAAGGCATTTTCTCAATATGCTCATGCCAGATAAGCTCACAGGAGAAAAATCTTGAAATTTCTGAGAATGTCATGGCATGGAGAAGAGTAATGCCATGATGCCTAGTCCATTCCTTAATCAGTCGCAGATAAATCATAACCCCTAAAGAACCTGAAGAATGCAATTTGAAGTGCAGGATGTGCCATCTCAATCACTGCTGTCACCTCAGAAGAATGGGCCTTGGAGTCCTGGCCCTCTTAGTTCCTTGCTTAGTCTATTTACTACATCCTGCCCTGTTGACAAGTAAATTTTACACTGTTCTGCAATGTCAAAAAATGTTGAATTCATCCCTCTAAATTTCAGTGCTGTATTTGTTGTCGCCACTACTTACCAACTAAAACTTTCAGTAGTTGTCATTTAGTCCCACAAAACAGATGCAAAGGAATTGAACAGTGACTTTCAAGTCTATGTTTTATGACTAGAAATGTCAGTACCCAAAAAGCTGTGGCATTTTTGGACCTAAGTATTTTGAAGGTGAGGAGTGTAAAATCCAATAGAAAGACTGGGCTTAACACACTCCTCTTAATATCTCAAGAACTGTACACATTCACAGGCAGTCAAAATGACACAAAGTACAGTATGCATGTAGAAAATACTGATTGTAAGATATATAATTTATTAGTAACATCATGGAAGTGCCATTGAGAGCTAGAAAACAGTGCCATTTGGGGATATTTCTTTGGCTTATTAGCTCTTTCAATGCCACTGCATTTTGTAGCTTTGGCTTCAGAAACAGTGCTTCTTTGGAAAAAAGCCAACAAAATCCAGTCGAGGAGGCTCTGTTGGTTTTTGTGCTGTCAGAATAGCAGAGGAATGTGTATTCAGCTTCAAGCTCTGCCATCAACTTCCTGCATCACCTCAGGCAAATCTTCCTTTTGACCTATCACCGCTTTGATTGCTTAGCTCAAGCTATTATGTAACTAATATTCAGAGGAAAGTCGGAGAATTCCCAGAGCTGACAAGCTAAAGCTTTGTAAATTTTGAGCACAAGGCTAAGGAGGTAGGTATATGTAAGACTGGAAATTGAAAATAAAGTGTACTTTCTGGAGCAGAAAAAGCTATAATCAGCTACACCCTGAAGGGGGTACTTGGGGGGTTTGGGTTGTTTTTTTCTTCCTCTTCTTGGTTTCATGTAGTTTTTTGAGAGCAATTTGCTTATTGCGTGACCACACTAATCTGGTGTCATACTTTCACCCCAGCCACTAGCCTAGCCCCACACAGCCACTCTCTCCCTGCCCCACCAGCAGGCTTGGGAGAGAGAATCAGAAGGGTAAGAGTTAGAAATCTCATGGGTTCAGATAAAGACAATTTCATAGGGAAAGCAAAAGCTGCCCTCACAGACAAAGCAAAACAAGGAGTTAATTCACTGCTTCCCATGGGCAGGCAGGTGTTCAGCCATCCACAGGAGAGCAGGATCCCTTCACACATAACAGTTACTTGGTGCGTTGGGTTTGCATGGCCAAGCTTTGGTAGCAGAGGGGCTACAGGGGTGGCTTCTGTGAGAAGCTGCTAGAACCTTTTTCCATGTCAGACAGAGCCAATCCCTGGCAGCTCTCAAGACGTGCCACTGGTCAAGGCTGGGCCAATCGGAAATGGTGGTAATGCCTCTGATAACAGATTGAAGAAGAAGAAGAAAAAAGGGAAGCTATTGCACAATTGTAATTGTGGCCAGAGAAGAGCAGGGTGGGAGTGTGTGAGAGGAATAACTCTGCAGACACCAAGGTCAGTGCAAGAGGAGGAGGTGCTGCAGGCCCTAGGGCTGAGGTTCCTCTGTTGGGCACCAACACTAGCCAAACAGAGGAACCTCAGCTCTGTGCCACTTCTCCTGTCCTGACCATGCATCCTGATGGGGTAGAGCCCAACTCATGGATCTGGAGGGATGGAGGAAGCCCATGAAATGGATAATAATATCTGTCTGCAAAAGGATGGGAGATAGTAGTTAGTGAAAAGGTATGTTTGGTACAGAGGCTGTTTAAGGATATAGTTTAAGCTGTATGTGTGGGCAAGAAAGGATTTCTGTAATGAGAAATAAATACAATGGAACAGTTGGAAGATAGGTAAATTATGTGGCATCTGAGTATGATGCAAATGGTATGGAATAAAGGGTGAAGATTGTATTGGGTCTAACTGAGATAAAGTTCATTTCCCCAAGCAGCCCAAGGGATATTCCATACCATATTCCGTACCATATTCCATGCCATCAGCTTAGATATAAAAGCTAAGGGAGAAGGAGGAATGAGGAGCATTCATTATTTTACAATGTGTACCTTCCAGAGCAGCCATTATTTGTGCTGAAGCCCTGTTTCCTGGGAAGTAGCTGGAAATTGCTTGCTGATGGGAAGTGGAGATTAACTTTTTTCACCTTTGCTTGTGCATGCACAAACTTTTTTTTTTTCTCTCTCTCTCTCTCTCTAGTAAACTGCCTTATCTCATTCTATGAGTTTTTTTCCATCTTATTTCCTCTCCCCTTTCCCTCTGGGAAGGGGACTGATAGGGTGGCCCGGGGGGCATCTGTCACCCAGCTGAGCTCAACCCACTACACTTGGGAAGACAAATGCCATCACTCCAATATGCCACCTCCTTCCTTCTTTTTCCCCCCACTTTACATATTGAGCATGATGTCATATGGTCTGGAATGTCCCCTTGGTCAGTTGAGGTCACCTGCTCCGGCTGTGCCACCTCCCAACCTCCCATGGACCATGAGCCCCCTTGCCAGTGTGGCAGTACAAAAAGCAGAGGAAGCCTTGGCTCTGTGTAAGCCCTGCTCAGAAACAACAAAAACATCCCTACATTATCAGCACTGTGTACAGCACAAATCCAAAACACAGCCCCATACCAGCCATTGTGAAGAAAATTAACTCTCTGCTGGCTGAAACAAGCATGTCTGAAAGACTTTCTGAATAATTTTTGGACATCAGTTGCATTGCTGTAATGAGAAAGGCTTACTCTGATTATAGATAAGATGCTGACTATGGGGCAGTGATTATCACTTCTGCATGCACATGTTCACCCTCCAGCTACTTTTCTCTGATGATACTTAATCTGACATTTTAGCTGACTATCACTATGTCCTCATCTTTTCACTTCAGTCATAGATCTACATCTAGTTTTTCTTCTACAACCAACATGACTTTCTTCATTTGGACTTAACTGTGTCTTTCTCCTTTGAACAAATAGGCTCTACTGCAATTACCTCATTTACTTCTGCAGAAAAAAACCCAAAGTTAAATACAGAATTAATTACTTCTATCATTAACCTTTTCCATATTTGCTTCTTGGTCTGCTGTCACACAAATGTTGATTTCATTATTTCTCTTGCTTCCTCTCTTATTATCCCTTCCCCTCCTATCCTATATGTCTACTTCATTCTGCTTTTTTTCCTTTCTGTTTCTCAAAGTCCTCGAGTTTCCTCTCAAATAAAGGTAGCTAGTCACAAGTCACCCCTGTCACAAAAACAGCCATTGGATTCCATTCCTGCACCTATCACTTCATCTGTTTTATTCCTGTCATCTCTAACCTCTCCAAACATGCTGTTCAAAACTGCTCTAACCCTTTGTCTCCTTCAGCATGGCTCAATCCTTCCTCCATCAGCTGGATATCACATTGATATCTCCACTTAACAACTCAGACATAAAGGCCTGTGTTTCATCTTTGGCTCTGTCTGATGGACTGCTTTAGAAACTCTTGTTCCTCTTCCCAAATCCAGCAAATACTTTAAAAACTCAGTGAACTTTGAAAAAAATTGTTCTTTCCCATTTCTTCTTCACTTTTGCTTTTTCAATCTTTAGAGCTAGCTTCTCTTTCTTCTGCTGCTGGGGGTGTGCTAGGCTTCCATCTGTGGTTTTTTTTCAGTTTTTGACTGTCTAGATATTGTCCCCTGGATGCTCCTATTGACAAATAGAGTTTTGAATACCATCCATGACTCATATTTTCATCTTTCCCTATCTTTTTATTCCCACTTGATTGTGTTGAAGCCTTACTGCTTATAGCACAGGCCTAGTAACAGTTCTCCCTAACTGTATGACTTAGTCATGTCCTGTCTCTCCCTGTGACCTCTGCAGCTTTGTTTATTCAAAGTGCTGCTGCAAACGGGTGTCTCTGGCTTCTCATTTTTGCTGTGTTCCGTCTCTTAATCCTCTTTTGCATTTCCTCTTTTGCTGAACCAAAGACAATTTTCTTCTCAGTCCTAGAAGATCTTTGCAGTATAAGCTTCCTTCATACTGGCTTAGCCTATTACCATTGTCAGGAGGTTAACTTCACCTTTTCTTTTGTCACCCTGGCAGAAGCCTTCTGATCCCTCCAAGAAGTAAAAGTTGCTTATTTCTGAGAGCACAGAAAGGCTTACAGAAAGAATGGTGCCACTTTTTGATAGAAAATTCTTTCCTTTGGGGTCACATACTTCCTGCTGTCCCTTATACAGACATGAAAATAAAGGATTAAATAGCCAGTTATTCCTTTTCCCTCAGTCCTTTAGCCTGGCAGGGGATCTCCTCTGCCTGCTGGAATCTCTTTGAGCTCTCTTGCCAGCACTTGAGAGATGTCTCTGTGCAGTGCTGGCTGGAGCAGAGAGACATGGAGGCAGCTGCCAGCCCTGCAATAAAAAAAGCTCTGGAGTTGGTGCTGGCAGGAGGCAGGAGCAGCCAGACTGCAGGAGTGAGTGCAGAGGATGCCAGCCAGAGTTAAACACCCATTGATTGACTTCCCCACTGAACTCCACAGGGGAGTGTGAGAGCTACTCATCAATAATGGCAAATCTGGGGATTCCCTGTGATTATTATGAACACTGTCATGCTTTTTGTGGATTATAAGGTTTCTTGGGCTTTTGTAGAAGCATAACAAAAGTAGAGGTAGACATCAACTGGAATGATGCATCCAAACTACCTCCAACCTTGAGAAAGTAAAGTCTGAATCTAGTCTTCTTGATTTCAGTGTTTGTAGTCGTGTAAGCTATTGAGATGTTCTCACATTCTTCAAGAGTACTTCCAGAGGTAGTTTGAATATTTTATATTGTTTACCTGTTGTTTTGTTGTTTTTTTTTAATAAAAATGTATTTTACAGTATTAGCCAGGAAAATGTATACAGCAGAAACAGTTCAGCTTCAGAGGGCCTGGTGATGACAACTTCATTAGTATTGAATGTTAAATAAAAGAAGATACTGTTTAACACAAGAGAGACTGCATAAGAGTTAAAGGGGGAGTAGCAGCTGTCATCCATACATTGTTTTCTATAGTGCATCTTCTTTTCCCAAGGGATGCTCTCAGACGTTTTCTTGACTTCTGTGCATATGGTTGTTACAAGCAGAAGTTTCATGAAAATAAAAATTGATTTTAACATCACAAACTTGTGTAATCATATGTTTCAAATCTAGATCTAATCAACATTTTGATACTTGTTTAGAGGAAAAATGTCCACAGTGGGTTGTGGGTTTTTTTGGTTGGTTTTTTTTTTCCCCCAAACTTTAGGTGTTGTTAGAAATAAAGCTTACTTCATATGGAATTTGAGCCATTTAAATCTAAGCATGTTAATTATAAATGAGAAAACTGACATTTTGCAAATTGTCCCTCATATTTGCCTGCCTAAAATATGTTTTATTCAAGATTAGTGCCCTAAGAAATGTTTGCTGAAATCAGGAGGTAGTTTGGGAAAATAAAAAATTACTGTTAGGCTGGAGGTGGTGTATCTTTGTCAGATAAAGGGACAAAATTCAGAAGGAGGAGCTGTGCTACATGCCAAAATTCCTTATCTAGGGAAGGAGAATCACAGAACTGCTGATTGCTGAAAAGCATCTCTCAAGGTCGATTAGTGGAAGCACCTGGTTTTGAATAGCTCCAAGGATGGATATTTCACCCTCTCTGGGCAACCTGTTGGTGTTTCATCTGCTGTTGTAGTAGAGAAGTTTTTTCATATGTTTAAATAGAGTTTTCTTTATTTCAGTTTGAACCCATTGTCTCTTATCCTGTCACTGGACATCACTGAAGAGACTGCCTCTCTTCTTTAAGCCCTCATCAAGTATGTATACTCACTGCTGCATAAATGGATATATGCCTGCCTTCTCCAACCTAATGTATCCCTCTAATTTCAATTTCTCCTCATATGCCAGATGCTTCAGACCCTTAGTCACCCTCCTGGCCCTTTTCTAGACTCATTGCAGTCATATCCATGTCACCCTGTACTGGAGAGCAAAGGACTGGGCCCAGCAGTCCAGCTGTGTCTCAAAGTGCTGATGGCAGGATCACCTCCCTTTAACTGCTGGCAATGCTTTTCCTAACACAGCTGAGGATGCTCTTGACAAAAACTGTCCCTACAAAGTTGCTGTATCCTATAAATTCTACACTCATCTGAAGAGCAGAGAGGTTTGGGAGGAATTTATACACCCCTTGACGACTCTTAAAATTACTACACATTAAATACTCTGTGGTTCTGGGTCACTAGTTGTAACATGCTTTTCTGTAGTTCTTGCAATGGGTCTTTAAAAATGCAGTTCGCTATTTCTCTTCTTCAGCTCAGCTGAAGACAAGAAATCTTTTGTTAAGAAGAGTCAGTCTTCAGATTAAGATTTGAGACAGTCTTAAAAGATTGTTAAGAAATCTTAACAAACTTTTAATGGAAAATTTATTTTGCTTCCATTACCGGTCTGAAAATTCATGCCGTAAGAAATATCACTGGGTATGTGTAAACTGAGAAATACAGTTGTAAATACATGTCATTAAAACTGACATATCTCACCTTAATTACTTCAGTGACCATGGTGATAAAAACCTAAGACATGTGAAATAGGGAAGCTATGTAAGTGTTTGTAATAATATACGTATAAATAATACAGTAATAATAATAGCCAGATTAGTATTACAGCACTCAGTCCAAACTGACCACTCAAAGTAATTGAATCTTTTTTTCATAGATTTAGTACAGTTTGGGTGTTGTTTAAATATTAGCTTTCATGCATAGATTTTGTGGTGTGTTATGAAGAAGAGTGGGGACAACGATTCCCGGTTTACAACTGAGATAATCAAGACATGGAAAGATTAAATTAATTTCTGGAATTCTTGCAGAAGTTCAACAGCAAAGTCAGGAAAGGATCCTGTGCCTTCTTATTCTTCCCATTTCTGTTCCCATTTGTAACTTCCACAGATTTATGTGGAAACAGAAAAGGAAAATCCTTTTGTGAAAGTGCACCATCTCTGTTCCCAAAACCACAGTGCCCATGAATACCTGAGGAAATGTCTTCTGCAGTGACAGAGTTCAATCTTTTCTGTGCTGACTGGCCTTATGTTCTAGCAGAGATACAAAGATCACAAAGATGTGATGGAAGCTGTAAAGATCTATGTAATATAGATATATATTTCTGTCACTATTTCAGAATTTATTTGTAGCATCCTTAATTGCAAAACATTTGATTTTCCTAATGCTCAAATTCAGTTGGGATTATGAATAGCCCACTTAGAGGGCTATTTGCTGTTTTGCATAACTAGAGTAGGACTAGAGAAAATTACACATTTTATGGATTAAAGATGTGTTACTTCTCTTCAGAAGTGTCTACAAATATGGTCTGCAATAATTTCATCTGTGACTGTAAACTCATAAGTATGAGCAGGACAGGGCTCAAAGTTTGTCACTTCTTAGATAAAATACGCAATACCATGAATAAATGTTTGAAAAACACACAGAAATTTGTGTTTATATGTATAAATATATGTATGTATATATGTATATATATGTTTGTACATAAACACATGTGCTCTCTTGAAATATTTAGGATGTTTAACTTGCCCCTTAGTCTGAGCAGTGTGAGAGTCTGCATATTTTGGCTGACATCCCGTGAAGCACTTCATCAGTCACATGCCACCCAATGCATGTACATGGAACACAGAGTCAAAGAAATGAGTCAGCTGTTTAAATTTATTCTCGTGCTTGATTGCTCACTGTGTCAGGAGCAGTACATTTAGGACCTTGCCAGATCAAGCCCTAAATATGTATTCCAGCAAATAGAGAAGGCGCTAAATTCCTTCAATTAGTATCCCACTTTTTGATAAGGCTTTTCTAGGTGGTAAGGCTGGATTTTCAGTGTATAGAAGCTGAGCTTTGTGCCTCAGTGTTGTGTACTGTTGCAAACCTGCTAACAGGGGCCTTTCAGACAAACTTTGTGATTACATGCAAACATGTAGAAAAGGCATTTACGATAAAGACCATTTGAAAATAGGTTCTATTATATAATGTTTCCTGAAGATGTAGAGAGTAAACTCCTTAAAAAAGGGATGACAGGAATTACTGAATTTGAAACAAATTTTGTCTGAGCATCTGCATTCTAATGCTTTTGACTGTTATAAACCCATTGCCTGTTTGTTCTTATTGCAGAATATCTTGGAAATACTTAATCGGTGATAATTGCTTATATTCATAGTCTCTGGAGTCTTCTTTTGTCAGTATCTGTCATCTTCTGGAAGTGTCAAGCACTGAGGGATTCAAAATTTGTTCTGACTCTTATGATTTTCAGTCCAAATTGTGATAAGTCACACTTTCTCTCCCTAGCTTGTAGTAATGTAGCCTCTTATTTATCCATGATTACAGGAAATTAGAAAGCCTATATCCATTAGGCTGTGTGTTTTGGAATACAATAGCTGTATGCAGTTTGGTTTAGATGTTGTTTTCCTTACAAATATTGTCCTTTTGTTTCATGCTTATTTTATTATTTTCAGTGCATCAGAAGAGATTTATGCAGATCATGGGGAGGCCATAAAGAAGAAAGTTGTATGGGTCAAAGAGGGTGATGATAGGAGCATGGACTGGTATTTTAACAGGAGGTATAGAGTGAAAAGGTTTGATTTTGATTTATAAAGAAAGCTATGTTAAGGCCAATTGACATTTAAATGCTGGTGGAATGTATTGATGGATAGATGATTATGCTGCAGATAGTGGTTGTATTCTTCGTACTATGGGAATGAAAACAGAAGATTAGTTTTGGTGAGTGTTCAGATGTGAAGCCATATGGGTGTCATCTAAATTTTTTGCTGTAAAGCAATAATTTCTGATCAATTCTGTAATTCCATTGCCACTAGAACAGGCAACTTGCGCTTTGATGCTGAGGCTGTCTGGGGAAGTCTCACAGAACTAGAATTATGGTGGAGAACACAAGAGAGAGGCTAAGAGTTAACTGTTTGTTTGTTTATTTGCTTGCTCTCTTCAGGAGAAAGCTGATGGCAATCATTTAACTTTAGCAGAGTAATTGTCAGCTGAGTATGACTGAAAGAAGAACACTGGTCTAGGCAGGATTTGAATTAGTTCACACATGAAAGGCTGTATAACACCCCAGCAGCCACTGAAAAAATCCTCATTCTTAGTTTCACTGCTCTGACAGTTTTCTACAGTGAAAGGTCAACAACTGTTACTGAAAGTTTTCCACATTGTAGTCCTTCACGTTGCACAGGAACACTTTTTTCTCTGTACCTGGACTAAAAACCTCAAGAGCAAGTCATTGTGACAGTAATACATTTGTAGAAAGTTATAGTGTGCAAAAATGTCTCTTTGCAAGATGAGGAGAGTTACCTGGACTGTTTAATAATCCTATGGTGTTTGGCTTTATTCGTAATGTCTCTGTGGAGTGTCAGTTTTCATGCTGTCTACATGAAGGATGAATGATAAGCCCTTGATGTCAGTTTGTGGTAGGAAAAGTGTGACTACTTGTTAGTGTTATAAACCCTAGTGAGTGACTAATAGAGAGATTAGTGCTTTGTTGGCATCTGGAGTTAATGTGTTGAAGAAGTTCAATACAAATTATTTTCCCCCATTTAACTGATACTAGAACCTTAACTTATTCGTGGAATGTATTTATTACTATTTTTCTTTCTAATAATTTTTTGAGTTTAGGATAATTCTGAAGTAGAATAAACCTTCTTGATTTCTTTGGTTCACTTCCTCCAATTGACATTTCCAAGCTGATAAGGTGCAGCAAGCCTTACTTCCCTGAAGAAGCAGTATTACAGAAAAGTGTATTATCTAGCCTTTAGATGCAATAGGCCTTATGATGAGATAAGCAATGAGAGGATAGATGTTGTTTAATCCTCCTTGTGATCATTTAAGAAAATTTGGCATAGCACCTTTTTCTTTTTATTATTTTACTAAGAACACTTACTCTTTCTATGAGTTACTGAACTGAAATCAGTGTTGTTTTCAGTGTTTCAATTATGACATCAGATGATGAGTAACTGAATTTAATTAATCTGAATTAAAGTATTGGTGGCTTTATCAATTTAGCAGTTGAAATTTTTGGTGAAAATACAGTAGACAATTCACATTTTCATAAAGCACTATAGTCAAAATCCTGGCAATTATAGGTCAAATTCATCAAGAGGACTTATTTCCTGAGTGTATTTCCATGTGATACCACTGTCATCAATCTCTTAACCATAAGTGTCTATAATCTTGCCACCAGGCATGTGCAGATCCATCTGTGAGTTAACACTGCTACATGGTTAACAAGATGCCCCTTAATTGTTCTAGAGAGAGAGCTGGCAGCTCCAAGAAAGGGATCCTCAGTGTGGCTGTAGGGATCTCCACCGTGGAAGTGCAGCCCCAGGCTCTGGCTGAGCTCAAGGTGTGGATCAGTTGGATGCAGCTTTCACCACAGCCCAGGAACCAGGTGCATAAATGCCAGTGTGCCTGCACAATAGTGTACTGTGGGAAGCAGCCCAAAAGATTCAGCTTCAAAGCCTTACTTGTGCCTGATCAAGGCAGGAACTCAGATTTTCAACATAAGGCAGGAGTGTCCTGGCTGCCAAGGACGCTCTTAGGAAGTGCCTCTTAGGAAGGCAAAGTGTCCTTAAATACAGAAAGGCATACAGTTGAGTGTTTCAGGCAAAAATTAGTGGGTTTACCCAGAGAGGTTAGCTGCTTTGTTTGCAACCAAATTCTTCCCGTGAAATCAAGTTTTGTGTAGCTTCTGAGGATTTCACAGAGGAGGTCTCTGGCCTCTCCTCACCCCGTGAAGTGCAGGAGTGAGGCTATGCCAGCATGGAATGGCTTGGCACAGTAGCAAGGGGCTTAGATGTCTGGCTGTCAGGTTGCAGCCATGACCAAGACTGTCTCAGAGCTAGGCACTCTTGAAGAAATGTAGTATCCTCTTTTTGTGGCTGTGCAGTGCAGGGGATCCTGCCAGGGTCAGGCTTAGTCTGTGTTTGACTCAGTCGGCAGTGTGGAGCTTCAAGGGCTCTGCTGTGCTGCTCACAGACATACTGCCTGGGAAGCTCAGTCTCTGAAAGTAGTATTGTCCAGTATCATATTTTCCTCTTCCTGCTGGTGATTAGTATTAAAAATAGCAGTAATATGTCATGCCATTATAAATAAATTTAAGATATCACCAAGCAAATACTGTGCTGATGACCATGTTAATTTGATCTTTGAGTTGCTCTTGGATGAGCAAGTCTGTGGTCTCTTAGCATAACTACTTTTGAGGGTGGCAGGTCCAGATACCCATTTATGCTGTGACCAATCTGACGTGATTAGTCCTTATCTGTGCCATTTTCTGGCACATTTCACAGTACTTCCTTTTCCCCAGTCTCCTAAACACTTTTGTCCATCTCTCATATTTGTCAACAACAAACCTTGCATAAGCCTTGGGTCAGTGTCCTGAGAAACAGATTCTGGTGACTAGTTTGTTATCCCAGAGATGAACAGTGTTGTTTTCAGGAGGTGGTGGCAGCTCCTACAATACCGGTAGGTCTTTTTTAAACCAAAATTGGTCTTTTTCTCATCCTGCGGTTCTTCAGTAACTCTGACTTTGTTTTCTTACTGTGCAGGTGTTTTGTTTTTGTTTAGCAAAGTGTCAGGAGCTGTCAGCACATGATTCATTGATATAATTTTGTGATTGTATTATCTGTGAAAGGAATTATAAAGAACCATGAAGACTGATATGAGTGCATAGTGAATGAAAATGCAGAAGCACCAGAAAGAGCAACAGAAAACTGGCATGTTTGATATGGATGACACCAGTATCAGCAGGTCTTCAGGATCTCGATGCATCTATGTACAGCCTTTCAGGATACCCAGATTAGAAACCAAGAGACACTGAGTAAGTCCTTAGACTTGATGGAGAAGGAAATTGAATTGCATTCCCTTCCTAAGAAGAACTGGAGAGCACATCCAAAACCAGGATGTCATCACTAACCTAAGAAGACCCTAGAAGACATGATGAAGACTTTGTAGCTGGCATCTCTATTCTTCTGTATCACTAAGACAGAAGGACCAACCACCTCGGTATTGGTTTATTGTTTTGACCTGTTTTATTCTACATTGGGAATTATCATGGACTGACTATCCTACAGGTTTTTAAATGCCTAAAATATCCATCAAGCTAAAAGCCCATTCTCAGACACTGCTGTCAATATAGCATGTCTGGCAAAGCAGATATGTCAGCAGAAAAATTCTCATTGAACTGCAGTTGTAGGTATTTTGGGGAAATGTAGTAGGGATACCTAATTTTTGCCAATCAGTGTAAAAGCTCAAAAAGTCTGAACTAGTTAGATATCGTGGCATTAACTTTGGCCCTTCATTTTGATCATTTTGTAGTAACAGGTCTTCTTCAAGTGTCCCTCTGGATATGTTAGTGGAGTATTTGTATATTTATTGTCACTGTACATCAAGGCTGATGAGTCTTTAAGGTAACTTGTGCAAATTCTTAAACTTTTTATTCTACCACTATGTCTTATCCATTATGTGTTTTCTTGTAACTGCACTTTCAGCTTACCACTACAGACATCTAGAAAATGAACATTAGTGGTTCTTGCAAGAAACTGTTGTGGATCTTTTCTGTTGAAGCAGACACAGTGGTAAAGTCTTAGGTGACTATGATATACCCTAGCATTCACTTAATTCATTCCAAAACACAGAATGAAAATTAAATGTTGCTTTTGTTTAGCAGTTTAAACTGGTTTTGCATTTTCCCTCAGATGAAAATGCCCTTTATGCAGGGCCCATCATAAAAAATACATTTTATTTTCTACCAGAAAGTCTTTGGTGCCTGTCTCCAACCCAACATTTTCCCAAGATGCTTAACACTTGTTCCACAAGACTTGGTATTTCTAAGGTCATTAGCTATACTTTTGGAGTTGCAAATGCTTCAGAGAAAATATTTGATAAATATATTGGATAATTTTGATAAAGTATAAGTCCTATTCCTTGATATTATAAACTGTAAATAGTGGTGATCCCAAATTCTGTGGCCTGATTTTATCACAGCTGGTAGTCAAAAGGTTATGCACTGTCTATGCACTTGAGCAAAAAGTAACCTGAGTGATCAATGGTTGCTCACTTCTTCTCTGAATGGTTATAAGAGGAGAGGAGTGCTTGAGTGCTTCTTGTATTTCAAAGCACTTTTTCAGCATTGTACCCAAGCCTGGCAAATGCAGCTTTGCTACATTATGTGTTATAACCCTCCATCATGTCTACCTGAAATAACACCTGAGTCGGTGATTAGTGTGCAGCCTCTTCTTTCCTGGTCAGGCATGACAAAATGAAGCTTCTATGACCACTGAAGAGAATGAATGGTTGGTCATGCATGTTAAGATCCTTGGACTGTACAAATCTCTGTTAGAACAGAGAAAAAGTTCACCAACCCTGTCCCAACTGCCCTGCACAAGAAGGAACCATCTGGCCAGTGATGTGTTCTGTCACAGCTGGTCAAGCAAACAGCTGAATGAAACACCAGCTGTGAAGTATCATAGTGCTAAAAGCTTGCCATGTTTCCTGTACCATGTCAGCTCTCTGGTTGCACTTTGGTCCCTTAATACAGTGGGCTGTGAACAAAGTAAAAAGGCTTTGAATAGCACATCAAAGCTCCCTCACTAAGAATCCGGACCTTGAAAGGCACCATCTCTGCCCCAGAACCAGCAATAGATCTCACTTAGTTTTAAAAATGCTTTTTATGTTAGGACTTCAACATCTCAGATGGTTGACCCTGAGCTGGACCTGGTAATGGGTGGGGAGCTACATGCTGTTAGGTCTGCATGTGGTTTTAGGGCAACCCTGGGAGAGATGAAGAAAATCTTTTCCTGGGAATGTTGGAATGAGGATCCAAAGCTTGGCAAAGAATAGCAAGGGCTGTGCACCCAGATGAACCCAGGGATCTTGCACCTGTGTCACAAGTTCTAAGTCCTAGTTCTCATACAGCCCCAAATACACCTTTGCTCATGCTGCTGAGGAAGACCCATCAGAAATTATGCAGAAAGGTCACCAAGGTAAACTTAGAGATAAAATGAAGTTGTTGAGACAGGATTGTTAGCAGCTGAAGCATTCAAGAGGAAAACAAAAGAAGAAAATATGTAAAATCTTAAAGGAAAAAACTAAGAAGTTTGGCTAAGAGTTAGCCTAGGAATCAGTCATTGAATGGAGTCATCATTGTTGTCAGTCTCAATGGAGCTGGTGGGGAACAGCAGCTCAGCATGTGGGAGCCCTTCCAGTCAGCTGCAGAGAACGAGTCCTCCCCACCTGCAAAGGCTTTGGTTTGGTAAGCATACTAATGCCTAATAACTAGTCATTACATGTAGCTACTAAGTGCCAAACTGAAGATGTTCAGATAAACTGCCCCTCAAAACAGACTGTGACAGCCAGGAGCGTGAAAATTTGAGGTTAAGTAAATGATTGTGTAAAAAGGATGACATACTGCTGTAAATTTTCTAGGCATCAGGCTATGGAGAAGCAGGAAGACCTAGTGTGTGGTTCAGCCTGGAGGAGAACTGAAGAGGGGGAGACACCAGCAGTTTGCCACCATGGCCAGTGGTGGAGGTAGCAAGGAGTCATATCAAAAGTCTGCTTATGCTAGAAGAGTGTGGGCAGGGTGGGCTCCTGGCATGCTGAAACTGTGCACTTGAAAGATCCCTCTCTGCTCTCATAATTTCACTGCATCACTTTCCTCTAAGAGCAAATATCTTGTGAATATTAATAATGCATAGTAAGATATTATTTCTTGGTTTCACAGCAAAGAAACTCAGAGAAAGGTGCTTCTAAGAGACCCCAACCTGTTTCAGGCAGAGTGATGGTAACTGCAGGAGGTCTCTAAAGCATACAGAAAAAAAGTAGGTAGTTTAACAGTTTGCAAAGTCCTAAGAGAGGGAAATTCATATTCATAGAGAATGTATCTCATGTCTTCTTTACTCATCATACTGATCACCCAATAAGGCTGACAGAATTTCACTGTATTTGCTACAGATGTTTTCTCTGAGGCTTTTCACACTTTCTTATTAAATCTTTTCTTAATCTTGCTTTCTTCCTAACCCCAAAATTCATTCCAGATCTCATTTACTTACTTCTTGTAAAGTTTAATAGCTTACATCTAGAGGCTCTCTTGTAGGAGATTTGCATAGCAGTCTTTAAACTGGTGTTTATCAGAATTAAGCAGTACCTGAGATGACATGTAATTCTCATGTCCTACTATGTTTCTCAATTCAATAGCTACTAATAATTGATGTTGCTAGATATTTAAGATGCTTGCATTGATATTCCTGGTTAGTGACTATTACATAAACTTCAGCAAGTTATTTTTGTCAATTTGCAAGCACAAATCTGTTTTTATCTTTGTTGATTTGAAGTCTTCTTATTCTTGCCACTTTTTTCAAGTCTCCTGTCATTTCAGATGATTGAAGGAGGAGCTGAGACACCTTTTTACTTTTTGTGGTGAATGCAAAGGGGTTTTTTTTTTTACATTGCTCTTGATTTCTTCTTCAAGCTCTTACATTTAAAAAATCTTCATTCCAAAGGTTTGCTCCTCTTAATTCATATATTCAATTTCATTCATTTATATTGTCCTTCATTTTCAGATTTCCCAGATTTGCTGTTCTTATGCAATACCAACACATTGGATGCATAAAATTTCTTGAAATTTCAGAAATTCTTGTGGCAGAAATAGTTCTGCTGAAGTTTTGAAACAGAAAAGAACTCTTGAAAGCAGTAATTTGCAGTTTGTTCATCAAAAATTCAAATAACAAAATAGGAAAGTTTTAACTGTGTTTCCCATGTTTCCATAATTCATGATCTTTGAAAATAACTCTGTTTTCCTTGCCCACAAGATCTAACGTCTTCACGGCCTTTGACCATACTTTTCCATTTTCTTACTGCATACTGGTAGATTTCTACTTCCTTTGTGTTCACTATTGGGTGCATAATTAGAAGAAGATCTTGGCTACCACAGTAATATCACTATTATTATTATGAAAATAATTTACTTGCTTTTTGGGGATAATGGAGATTTTGTTTGACTTTTAAAGTAGTAAAGCTTACCTACAATGCAGATACAGAGCTAACAGACCTAGTTATTAGTTTCAAATAATGTGAACTTCTAGGTACCCAAAGATTCTGCTAAGGCTTGTAGTTAATTGCTTCTTGTCAAAAATAGAATTTTTTTGTGTATATCCACAGAAGTGCATTTCAGACTAATAATGAGTTAATTTATTATGATTTTCCCAAACTCAGAGTAGGACTAGATGATATAATTTAGTGCCAGGAAGGAACTTTTCTTTTTAAACTAAATTCAATAAAAGAAAATTCTTTTTAAGCAAAAATGATGCATTAAAGGTAGTGAGGAGGCCAATTAAGGCATGTGATAAATCCTTATACTTCCTAAAAATCAAACCAAAGGTTCTTTTTGATTATTACACAAGACTAGTTGTTTATCTGATCAAAGTGTGTTTGTGTTGTGTTACCTTAAAACCAGGGGATGCCTTTGTTTTAGTGGGAACTCATCAATATGAGTTTATTAACACACTAGTTTACTAGTTATTCTCTGTTGTAAGAACATATTTTCACGTTCTTAGGATTAATAGGAAGATATGTGGCAAAAGAATGAATTATTAGTAAATGGTGGTCCTTTAAAACACAGTGAGACATTACCAGGAGAGTTCAGGGACAGGACAGATGTATGGCTTTACCAGCAGAGGGAAACGAGCTGTAGCGTCCCTCCCAGCATCACCCAGAGGTTCTGGGTATTCTATCCCATGATGGAATTCACAGCCCCTCAATTCACATTGCTTCTAATATGAACTTGAATTCAGATTCAAGTAGGTAGTTAAATACATCTACTTGTAGCCTGTTAAATGTTTAGACTTCTTTAGATGAGCTTTGTGACATATAAAGTATTTTGTAAAGGCAGTTGAAATATCAGGTGCATTTGGATGTGTTCCACCAATATCAAAATAAAAATCTTCACATCAGCTCCAGTCATTAAATTATCTTGCTTTTCAGATTGGTGAATACACTCCTAGAAAGTGAAGGGATATTGGCATGACAGTCGTGAAACTCAAATCATATTCTTTGTCACTGATTATTTTCCATCCTTATGACAAGTCTTTGTGCCTCAGCTTCTTCTCCCATTTCTTACTGGGGCAGTTTATGATTTCTTTGGACAGGAATCACTCTTGACTGCATGATAGTAGAGCACCCTGAAGGACAGACCTGACACTGGGAGGATCAGGTGAACAAGTAATAAAAAAAATTTGCAACATGAATTTGATTGTGGTTACTGCTATTGAGTATATACATACTCTGCAGGCATCCATGATAATTTTCTTTACACTTCTTCATTGGTAAAGACATGCAGACAGTTTTGACAACTTATTCAGCTACAAGCTTATCTTAAGCTCATTTGCACAAAAGTTGTTTGGCTGTTTTTACTTGGAATATCATTGTTCTATGTTTGTGTGTGTATAGATAGTGTAAGGATATATGTGTACATATTTGTACTTAAAGATGAATTGTACTTATGAAATGGTACTCTAATAAACAGTATGATGGATTTATTTTCTTCCTTGGTTTGGAAATGTTATATACCAAAAAAATGACAATTTTTGCATTTGTATCTCGTTCTGTTATAAATAAGGAATGACCAAATAACATTAAATATAGCATATTCTGCATATTTAGCAGAAATGTGATCCTCTTCAGTTTAGAAACAAGGACTTGCAGAGTTCAGATTCCCTAACATCTATGCTCCTATAAAACATATCAGAGATCTAGTGCACTGCCTTTATTTTCTCTATGCCTCATTGTACCAAAATGTTATCATGTCCAGTTGCAGATTTACTTCACAGTGGTCCACATCTCAGTAGCAGATGTCAATGTGTAATGCTCACTGTAGCTTTAATTGATGACAATGCTCAATGTAGAAGTACATTTTAGGCCACTGAAGATGGACCAAGGATTCATATTCTTCAGGGGACTGATTAATTTTAAACTTATTTCTTTCCTTGTGCCTATATTTAGTATAAGAACAAATCATTTTCGTATAATTTTCTGTTCTGGTTGCAATATTAAGGATGTCAAGGGAATGAATAAATGTTCTGCTATTTTCTCTTTATTATTATAATTTTTCTCACAAGATTGAGAAAAAAGGGAGAATATAATGAGAATAAAAATGCACAGTGTTGAAGCATTAAAATTTGGTGATAATTCATTCTTGAGACAGACTACAGCAAGTGCAGAATGCAGTGTAAGATATATTAATTTTTCTGACAAATCTGTAGAAGGAGTAGGAAATGGTATAAAGGTAATTTACTCTTATTGCAGTCATCCTAAGGTGCAGTCTCATATTCTCTTAGAAATGTCCATTGTGACAACATAGCTGTGGATATTTTATTTGGAAGTACTCATCAGTTCAGATTTATTTCTAAGGTATGGAAGCAGTACTGGAGTTTGTGCATAGGTCATTAATTCTACTTTGAGAATATGAATATCAGGGTTTTTTTTCAGATTATTTAATAGAAAAATACTTTTAAAGGAAAAGATCAACTTCTATATGTTGACATTGATATAGGAATTTTTTACCATGTTATCTAGCAAAACTAAAACCAATCAGGTTCAGACTTTTTCCTTTGTGGGGTTAGTTCTGAAATACTGTATTATTTACATCAGTAAGAATAATTATGGTTCAATTTACAACCCTGCTCTTCAATTTAATCCCACTGTAGCTACCAAGATGTGGAATTATAGAGGACAATTTTTTCTAGTAATTCTGGCATGAGATTTGTGGGCTTGAAATATGTAGCTTTAGATTATATGTCCAAACAAAATTTAGCAATAGTAAACACTTAAATAAAATACTATTAGAGCACAGAGCATTATATTTTTCCCTGAATTGCTTCAGTTGAATTTAATATACTTCTGCTGAGAAATTGTAGCAAGAACTTTACTGTTTGGTGATTAACCAATAAATAGCTTCCAATACATTTTATCTTTAGACAATATTTTCCCTGCATGAGAAATCTCAATCACTCTGCCAGAAAGGTTTAGTCACTAGAAATGCTGTAACTGTCCCTGTGGATGAACAATGGCTATTTGCTCAGCCATATTTTGCGTGATGTTGGTTATTCAAAGGGTTGGTTTTTTTGTTGTTGTTAACTGGCAAAGGCTTACACAGACCCTGGACTATGAATGAAGGGGTATCTGAGCTTTCTGTGAGGCAGGCTATCAAGGAGCTAGAACAAAGGTATCTTTAGTGTGCATCAAACAGCCAAAGCCATGCTCAGAGTTGCAGAGAAATGGAGATTATATTATCTCCCAAATGGTTCTCGTGAGACTGACTTGAAAGAAATCTAAATCTAGTAATCTGTCACCCTGAAGGATCCGTGTAGTAAGGTGTTTAAAGTATCTAAGATTAGAGTAGCTTCATTTGCAATTTAAATTTCCTACAGACTATTTTTGAAAGCACACACGAGGGTCCTAGGTTGTGAATTGTTGTTCAGTAGGGGGTTATATTTGAATTGTATTAAGGTAGCATTTTCAAACTATCTTTTGCCCATGCCTGGCTTTCCCCTGTATTTAGTTTGTAAGGGAAGGTGTGTACACAACCAGCACCACATGCCATGCTCCAGCTTCTGCCCATGCAGTCCTGGCACTGCTCTGGGATGGTGAGGCTGTCTTCAGTGCTCCTGGCTGATTTCTGCCAGCAGTGCTCACTCTGAAGTGGGTCTAGAGACAACAACCAGACTAGATCATGTTTATATATTTCACCTGTGTTTAACAAATGAAACAAAAGTCATGTGGAAGGGCTGGCACTAAGCTAGATCTTCATCAGTGAGTTTCCTAGGAAGAGTCCTGTCCTTAGCCTGCAGGTCTCCTACATTCTGCTGATGCCTTTTTCTGGCCTTAAAAAATCGAGAGTCAGACATAGTTAAGGGCTAAAGGGGTTTTTACCTCAGTATTTTAATAAGGATCCTTATGGTGTACTACTTTATCAAGGTGAGATGCTCCGCCATGCACACGTATGATAAATTGTGTATATAATTTATAGACCTTAAAATTTAGCATCTCTAACAAAGATGTTCTAATGGAAGACCTGGATGAATGGCTGATATTCCTTCATTTGAAGAATTTCTTCCTGGATAGGCCAAATTTTTAGTTTATAGGATATATTCTAGAGAGGTCTTTAGTTTCCCAAAATAGTGTAAGGTTTTCCAGCCTCTTAAGATGAGGCCTTTAGGATGTTTGGTCTCTTGGCCTAACAAAATACTAGGGTTAAGCTAAGTTATTAGACTTAAGGAATTACTAGTACACATGTTGAGAATATTGAGGATATATAAGAGATATATGAAAGAAAAGGCAAAAAACCCCATCTTGGCATCACTGCAGAGGAAGCCAAGTGGTTGGATTCAGGAGTTTGGATTCCAAGTCATTAAAAAAATAGTGCGGGACTCTGGGCTCAAGAACTTAAAAATTTTGGGGAGGTTTTTGGATCCCATAATGGACTTTTGTGCTTTGATGGTTGGGAGTTGTTTTGGCACAGTGATCATTAAATGATAATTTTTTGATTCTTGTAGAAGTTAGGAGGGCAGACTTTGGCTTGTTTAGGAGACTAGCTGTAAGAGTACCTTGGGAGGCAGTCCTGAAGGGCAAAGGAGTCCAGGAAGGCTGGGCATTCTTCCAGAATAAAATCTTCAAGACACAGGAGCAGACTGTCCTCATGTGCTGAAAGATGAACTGGCAGGGAAGAAGTCACTGTCCCTGAAGGTATTTAAAAGACATGCAAACGTGGCATTTAAGGATGGGGTTTAGAGAAGGACTTGGCAGTGCTGGGTTAAGAGTTGACCTCAATGATCTTAGAGGTCTTTTCCAACCTTAAAAATTCTATGATTCTATAACATACCAGGCAGCATTTACAAGATACGAAACTGGAATTTAGAATCACAAATAATTAAATTCCCTTCTATTCACTGCTTTGTTAGGATGACTTGAAGGTTTATGTTAGTGCAAGGCCCAAACTGATTGATCAGATTTTTCTTTTCTTGTTAGATCTTGGTTCCTCTCTGCTGGATATGTAGCAAATCAATGTACTTTTATCTCTGTCCTACCACAGGCTCTTCTGCTCCTATTCTGAGCTGTGATAAACCCATCCTGGGCTCTTTAACTGATGGGAAGTACCCCAAGGCCTCGCTGCTCTAGCTGGCAGTATAACATAGACATAGTGTTTTTCCTTGGTATGGATAGTTCTAGAAATGAGGATTGTCTTTGTACCTAATCTCACAAAAGTACCACAGACTAGTTCTATCCTATGGGAATTATGAGCCTGCATGGTATGAGCAGCATCAAGTAGGAAACATAACTGGAGGGAATGAGTTCAACCACCATTATTTGAACATATGGGGAATTTCAATGTAAGAAAAAAAGATATGTGGGTGCTACCAGCCTAAGAGGGTTGTTTCCCATTTCACCCCAGCATGTTGAGATCTTTGAGTGGTCTGGTACTGCTCAGTCACTGCAAAAATACACCTCATTCTTGCCATGCAGGCTGCCTCTGGAGCTGTTCTGATTCTAGCAACACCACCAAGTTTGTAGGTATGCTGTGACAGTCCCTGTAACCCCAGTGCTGTTCTTGCTTCTGTACCATAAAGTGATAATTATGCCTGGGTGGTATGCAAAATATATACGTACAAGCCCATAAAATAGCTTTAGATAATTAATTAGTAATTTTTGGTCACTGTTTTTGATGTAGTCCACATATTGTTGTTCTTTACAACCAGTATGTTCTTTCATCTACACCCCCAAAGAGGCAGACTTGTTCAGTAGCCAAAGGTAGAGCACAGGTGGCACAGCAAAGCGTGAAGAGATCACACCAAGGATACCTCAGGACAAACAATTGGCTCAGGAACCAGAGGAAAATATCATGAACAGCAACCAAGTAAGGAGAAGACATGCAGCAGGACAGTGTGTCTATCCCCTGATTATGGCAACATCCTGTCTACTTTGGTGACTATAAACCCATGCTGAACTAAAGTGAATTTCTTTTCAAAGAGAGAATATGTTTGTATTAAGAATAAATGATCGTTGCTTTTTAACAGCACACCAGTTCTGATCATATGCCAGCATGAAGACAAAGGAGATTGAATTGATTTAATTGCTCTCAGGTAAACGAGTCATATACTGCACCAGCCTGGACTTAAGGTTTCAAATGACAGTGTCTTCTACAGAGTGAGCAAAAATACCAGAATTTCTTCTAGTCAGCTCCTGACAGAGAGGAAGGAACTAATGGTTGAGAGAAAATGTTAGTCATTAGAGCTTGAAATCTGTGGCCTTAATTTCTTGCTAGACATTATATACTCTTAAAACAATATTTTTAATCTTAAAGCTTCTCTAAAAGCCTACTAACAAGAAAGTACTATAATGAAAATCCATATAATGCTGATTATATTGTCTATAATAGTGAAAATGTTTCTGTTGGTCTTCATGAAAGTATTGTAATGACTCTGCAGAGAAATTGCCAGCTAAGTGCGTTTATTTTTCTGGAGACCTGTCAAAACCTAACATGTTCCTTCTACATGAGATGAAACAGCTACACTGCCAGTAAGAATATGTCAACATGGTAAATTTTTGCCTCTCTGGAAGTGGGCAGCTTGATGATTGCAGCCAGATTGTGACACCAAGGAACATTGCTGTCGACTCCACTACCTCAGATCAGAGAGGAAACACAAAGGTATGTCAGTCTGAATAATCTTTCCCCCTCTGAAAGAGAAATTGCATGCCAAAGGTATCACTACACACCAAATAGCTGGTGGTAGCTGGCTTTTATCTCTGTTCTAATTTGGTTCTGGTAAAGCAAGTGCAAAAATTGAATAATTTGGATTTGGACTTCCTGTATATTTCCTTGTTAGAAGATTTGCAGGTGGGTCTCTTGCATCAATCTCTGCAGAGACATCTCCCAAAGCTAACCATAGAGTCATAGAATGTTAAGGGTCTGAAATGATTATCTAGTCCCAACTCCCACTGCCATGGGCAGGGACATCTTCCACTGGACCAGGTTGCCCAAGGCCTTATGCAGCCTGTCTTTCTGCCATGGCCATCTGCAAGGGCAGCATTGCTTCTTGTGCGTGTCCATTAGCTGGTCTGTCCCTGGAGGGATACTCTGAGCACGTTTTCATTCCTGCTGTTCTTATTTTTAAGCTACCTTAAGTAAGTTTTTTTCCTAAGAAGAAAGGCTTCTTGGAGGATATTAGAAATGACACTTTTCATGCTATTTTTCAAAGAATGTGGTACAAATGATGTAATAATTTAATATTTTGTATTTCTGTAGAAGTCTGCATTCGCTATTCTCAATAAAACCATTTTCTAATGTATGTCTTTAGATAAGTGGATAAGCACAAATCTAGGCCTGATTCTTCTCTTTCTTGTGTTGGCTTTGCCTTTGTAAATAAGTTAATTTCACTAAAGAAAAAGAGCCTTTCTTTTCCTGCCTGGTGAAGGAACTGACTTCCTTGAATCCCTGCCTGTGTTCATCACATCATCACAGAAAGGGCTGGAGAGTGCAGTATGGGCAGTACAGGCTGGTGACAGAAAGTGTCAGAGCCTAAGTCCCTGTGTGAAGAAAGGGGCTTTCCAGGTAGTAGTGGTCTTTACATCAGTGCCTTGCTGAGCAGGAATGCAGACATATGCAGAGAGCAAAGCTGTGCAGGCACATTTTTCTTCAGTCAGAATAAATACTGTATGTTGGAGATATGGCTAAGTAAAAGCAATCTGAAGATGATTATGAGGATAGTGTGTAAGCAACCCCCATAAAACTCCCTGCTCTTGTTCTCCAGATACCATCTCTGGGAACATTTACTATGGTTGTGGTTGTGCACTATCTTATGGTGGGGACAGAAATGGGGTACAGAAGTATTAGGAAAGTTTCTTGCTTAAAAAAAATGCAAAGACAAGATTGTTTCCCTCCTGACCTGATGTCATGCTGCCCTTTAATTTCTTGAATGATGCAGAAAGATGGATAAATATTTTATTTCCTTCTGAAATGTCTTTTATGAGAGAGAAAAAAATTTCTCTTAGTTGACACGAGACAGTGAATTGTTGAGAAATTCTGGCACAATTGTTTGTACCTGCAGGCAACACTGGCTTTGATAAGGAATTCTGTACAAAATAGTTTGGGTTGACATGCTATGTGATATAAGAACTTCTGCATGTGAAAGAGGCTGAAGCTTGGCTCAGATATGGTACTAGAAGAAGCAGTTACAGCAGCAAGACACAGCAAGAGCATCTTGCTGGACATACTTGGCATACTTGGCATGAACATTCTTGTAGGCAACCATGTGTTGAACATGCAGCCAAAAGAGGTCACAAGTGCAGATGTTCTAGGAAAAGCCAACACATCTGCACTTGTTACTCTGGTGACACGCACATTTTATCTGCAGACTGTAAGAGTGACAATCTGCTCCCAGAAATATGTTTTGGTGGCAGAAGTTGAGGCTGATCATGGCCAAGATCCACCTCATTCTTTAATAGGAGTCATTTTACCCACTGAAGAGATCTCAGATCCTCAATACCAATTTTCTCAATGGAACAGCTTGATTTCCTCCCACTGTGCTTGTAATAGCTTAAGACTGAGTATAAGAAATAGATTTCATTTCTACAATCACAACATTACAGTGATCTTCTTTCAGTCTCGTTCACTGCTGCTGTTAAATTCAGAACACATAAAGAGGCAATAATAGGGCTATTTTTTCAGAGTAATTTACAGCTGCTGAAGGTGCATGCCTCAGCTGTACAATTCTGACATAGATACCACTACTGGTGTGTTCTGTTAGAAGCTGAAAAATTTTAAAATTTATTTCCTTATACTACCTTGAGTCTTTGGGAACTGCATCTGTTTCAAACCAGGTAGAGATATCTCTTGAACTTGCTAGAAATTTCTGCATTTTCTTTGTTCTTCATTCTCTGAAGTTTGTATACACATGCTTTTTAATGTTCATGTTTACCCTGTGTTTTAGTATTTGTTTGAGAACTTCTCCATTGTACTTCCCATGTTTCATGTTGTCACGTTAATCAAATAGCCACTACCTTGTTCTTGCTTCTTGCTTAAGTTAAGCTTTGCTTATTAAGCTCAATCAGTCCTGAATACTAGCAGGCTGTTGCTTCTCTGCATAATATCAGCACACTTAAATAATTTACTATACAAGCTATGTCAGGTTTTCTGAATTTCCTAGTGGCTATTCATTATCTGGCAATAAAACCAGAACAAAAATCACAACCCTCCTAGTCTACATTTATTTCTTATATTTATTTTTTCTGCCCAGGATCATAACTGTTGATATACCAAAATTTAATCGATGGTTTGTATATACTTATGTATCATCAGGAAGAAATGCTCAGTATTCAAAAGACAGTGGCATTTTGTTTCAAGGCTGTCTTTGTCCAGGCTTCTTACTCTAGGATCTCCATTTGAAACTATACTCTTCACTCAGTTCAGCTCAATGGTTTTTTATCCAATAGCTAATTTGGAAGTTGGTGACCTCCTTTTTTTGTATCTTCTTCCATAGCATTTTCTCTGAAAGGCAGGTATATCTTTTACTTTTGGTAAGTCCAAATCTCTATAGCCCTACAGAGATCATCCTTCAATTGGTGACATTTCTTTTGTTGCCTGGAAAGCGTTTTCTGATTTTTGCCCTTGTGTTTACCTCCTTACTCTGAAGGAACTGATTTCAATTTGATTAATTGCCTGCTAATCACCTATTATAATTTAATGTTTTCCTTTTTTTTTTTTAAATGCAGAATTCAAGGCATTGTTTTTACCATTGTCATATTTACTAAGGTTAAACAGGAAAAGAATCATGCAGTTAAGTATGAAAACAGTGTCTGCAATTTCCTCATAAGTATATTCCTATACTTTGTGGCATATTTTGAATGTTTCTGTGGAACTTAATCTACTCCTGAGCTAGTGTTGATTGATTACTACTAGAACAGGGCTTTTGGCAAGAAGGAAGGTTAACATTGGCAAGTTTCTTGAAAATTACTAGAGTGTGAAAACCAACACAAATGCATGCATTATGCAAAGAGCTCAGTCTCAAACCACATGTATGTGTTCCTCTTGGAACTGATTATAGAAGTCAGTTACACTATTTAATGGGAAAAATAAAATTAGATTTGGTATTATTTAATGCTGAAATATCTAAAAGTGTTGAAATTAATTTCAAAATAATGTAACTACTGTGTGTAGGAGGTCTTAATCTGCTACATTTGATGCTAAGATGTCTCCTATCCCTTTCCTTTTTCTTTAATGGTTCTAATATGGTATTTTTTGGAAGAGCTTCCTTCTGTTTTTTTTTTTTTTTTGTCTTTGGTTGTTTAATTATAATTCTGGTCCAGACATTTCAGTGAAATGAACCATTTACAATTTGGTGAGGGCTTTTAATTAAGAAAGATTAAATGCATTTATAAGTAAAAGTGGAAGAATTTTGATCTTGAAATAGAAGGAATAATTTCTTGATAAAATACCAACAAAAATGCAATGAAAATAAGATTAAACTATTTAAGTATAGGCCAGTGTCTACTGTTATATTGGTATCTACAAAACACAGGAGAGAACACTGGTATCCAGGAGAAATTCTAATCTTGGATTGCCATTTTACTGAAAATGATATCTAGAGAAAAAAATTTCATTGTTTGGTATTGATTCTTTCTTCAAATCCATTGTAGCTGCATCTCACTTGGCAACACTTCAGTTTTGTTCCAGCGAGGTATATCTTCCTACATAAGGACTGTGCCATCTTCTGGTTTCCTCCATCTTCCTCTGACCTGTGCCTTCCTTTTCCTCTTCACCTCACCAGTGCCAAAATGATGCATCAGTTTGACTCTGTCATCAATTACTCAAAAGTGAGGAAGTGAGCTTCTCTAGAAGTTATTCAACATCTTCTAGACCTTTTTCTTGAGAGAGGATAAAACATTCTTTTACAAATGTCTTTTCCTGTCTACTGGTCATTGGGTAAGCAGCAAATTTTTAAATACCTAAAATTATAGCAAATGAATCTTACCCATCATGTTTTAAATCGGAAGTCTTAGTCTTGAAATCATTATTCTTGGAAGAGATGTACTGCTACAGATGGAGATTTACATGTTCCTAGTAAACAGACTTTTGGGGGTCCAGGTTAAGAATCTGACAGATATCTGTGATTAATACACATTAACAAGAGTCATGCAGCAGTAGAATCAGCAGGCTCCCTTTAAAATAGCCAATTGCTCATGGAAAATGCGTTTTTATAATCTTTATCTGGAGTTTGTAGCTATTCAGACTTTAACAATGAAAAAACTATAAAAAATGTTTTCCCCCAAAAAATCTCAAGATACTAGTTTGAGACAAAGACACATAGTTTTTCAGGGCATGGAGGAAAAAATTATGAATGCACGTTTTTTTCCTTTTTTTTCCCTTTTTTTTTTCTTTTTCTTTTTTTTTTTTTCCCCAGATGTTGTATTTGACTGCAATGTGGCTTGCTCAGGCGTTCTTGTCTGAGTATCTTAAGGTCTGCAGATTTTTAAGGAAATCTAGGTCAGCATATGGATTTTAAAACACTTAGAAAATGGGATGATAAATGATAAAGTTATCTTGGCATTTAATGTGATGGTGCTGCAAACCAGGGAAAACATCTGTATTCATTCATGAAAAGTATACACAGATGTATTTTGAAAATTCAGTGGGTGCTTTTGCAGCTGTACATGAGGATTTTGATCTGTATTTCCACCTTTATTTAGATTGCTCAGGAGGTAGTGTTCTCTTCAGAAATCCCAGTGTTGTCTTAAGAAATTGGTGACTGTTTAACCTTCTTTAAAAAACACAGAGTAATTGTCAAGAAGAGCATCAATTAGAAAAGTTGCTGTAAAAAAACTAGGTGAGAGTAGCTGTTTTAGGATTGTTCAGTTCTTCAAATAAATGGAATAAGTGAAGTATTTCCATTAGGATTTAATTATCAAAGATAATTAAAACTATGAAACCCTGGTTTATGTGGGGAGGGGTGATTTTGTTCCTCATGGATTCCCATCAAACTGAGTTGGGAAACAAAAAATATTGAATGACATGGAGAATAACATAGCTATTTATGGAACCACATCACACCTTCAGATACTACTGTACCACATGTCTGGCTTGAGATCTTACGTGTTTTGAGATAGGAAAGATATTTCTGTGGATAGATTGAGACACAAGACAGCGGAGCTAAGACTGAAAAAAAGGTTTGTGTGGCTAAATTAATTCTGTGTTTTTCCATTATTTTTCCAGGGGGGCATTGTCTTAAGAACTTAGCTCTCTACAAGAAATAATATTAGGTATGCATTGTATGCATTTGTTGCCTCTTCACCAGCTGCACAGTCATAACATAACATCATAACATAACAAGTCATAGACTCATAGAAAAGCTTGGATTGAAAGAGACCTTAAAAATCATCCAGTTCCTATCACCTTACTGTGGGCAGGGGCACCTTCCAGTAGACCAGGTTGCTCAAAGCCCCATCCAGCCTGGCCTTAAGCACTTATCAAGCTGAGGCATCTGCAGCTCCTCTGGGCAACCTGTCCCAGGGCGACTGGGACTTGCAGTGCAACTAAAGTTGCAAACTGCAACTTTACTGAGATAGTGCAACTATCCCAGTAAAGAATTTCTTCCAAACA
>VWYP01033525.1:0-38738 GCA_013400435.1 Pycnonotus jocosus
AAAAAGAAAAGAAAAGTTAAATTGCAAGAAGTGAGAATAAAACTTTGAAGTTGAAGCTTGGTAAAATTGACAAGTTTTCTGGAATAAACATTTTCTCTCTTGATATTTTACACTCTATAATGAGCAATACTGTTACATAATTGGAAATAATGTAATTAGCTGCCAAAGATGATTAAAAATATTTTTTTCTAAAGCAATTTTAAAAACCCCCTCACTCCCTTGCTGCTCTGCTAAACTGATAATAAAAGAAGCGATCCCTTTATTGAACAGAGTTCTACGGTTTCACTGGTTTAAAAATCTAATTTTGAATGAAGTGTGCAGAGAAGCAACATTCCTGTAAATAAGATATGGATCTCTTCCCCAGCTGTGCATCTCAAAACCCTGCACAGGGACAAGCTGTGTTACTTCTGCTCCTTGAGCTGTGCCAAGTTTGTTTTCTCTCTTCTGGAGAGTTTGAGTTCTCTCTATATTGAGTCTTCTGTGAGCAAAGCAAAGGTGTTTTGTGCCCTCGCTTCATTTACTGTCATTTACATCCTAAAATAATTTATTCCCATCTCACAAGTGTCCTTCCATTTAGATTTACTGCTATAATTTAAATGTGTATAAAAAAAATGAACGTAATTCACATCACCTTGTATTTGAGGCACAAGGGCAGAATAATTCCCACTCCCCCTGCAAACAGACAAGTGAAAAGAGATGAAGATCATCAGTAAGGCTTTGGACTGCTATTGTGATCAAGAAGCATTTAATGTTTGACTTAATTTATCTTACTGTCTTGTCTGCTGGCCTTCAAAATAGCCAGTACAGAAATGTTTATGCCTCGATTTGGTTTGCTTTTGTCTTGATTTAGCTTTTCCTGCATGCAGTGACAGCATCTTAATCTAGCTGATCAATTATCTTCAGGGCAAAGGAGAGCAAGTATTAGAGTTTTTATATCTGGACTTGGTTAAAGAAGGCAGCCAGGTCTTGGATAATTAAAGGACTATTTAATTAACTGAATCTGAGCCAGCACAGGTGGCTGGCTGCAAACAGCACAAAGTCTCCTCTTTTCCACCTCTGGTTTTCTGTTCCATGGAAGAAGTCAAAATGCTCCTGAGAGACATTTTGGGGGCACATGGGCTCTCCAACAGGTGATGGTTTGAAACTTCTGGCAGATCTTCTTTTCATGCAGCCCCCTAGATAGGCATGCTTAGAAATGCCACAGGATGACTTCTGGTGGGATCAGTCCCTTCCCTCTGACAGGAAAAAAAAAAGGCAGGAATAGAGCTCATTTTGCAAAATGGCACACTGTATAATTAATGACTGTAAAAGATTTTGATAACTCCTAGTAGAAAGGTCAGAGTTGATAATGCAATAGCTAATACATCATTTTCTCACAAACTGAATAGCTGCTATAGGTTATCATGGACATCTGTAATAGTTGTAGCCTGGAAACTGTGGGTAGATTAAAGGCAGACTTTTGTCATTTAGGTTTTTTTTCTGTGATCTATTCACTCATCCCTGTGGTACAGCAACAAAGATTCTTCTTCTCCATAAGTTATGTAGAAAATGAGATTGAGATTAATAAAGTGACAGCCACAACCTGTGATTACTTAGACAGCCTTTCTGTGGACTGTTTTGGAAAGATGATCCTGAATGTGCATATTTGCAAAAAGAAGCTTTACTCTCTCTAAATGGTTTTCCAATAAATCATGTGCAGTCTTTGTGTACAGAAAATTTTCCTGGAATGTTGAGTTTCCCATGTTGTTTACTACCATTCTGAAAAGTTGTTCTAGAAATTGAATTTAACTCGGCCCTGGATAGTAATGACAAAGCACCTGGCATATAAATTTTGGTGATCACAAATTGATTACAGAAGCTGAGTAATTAACAATTCATTATGCCTTGTGAGGATCTGGAGCAGCAGCTCTCCCTCCTTTGTGACAAAAACTTCCCAGATGATGACAATGAGAATTAAGCAGGGCTTGACCCAAGGGTGTGGAGGAAGTTCAGGGCTCACCTCTCAGGAAGAGCCTTCTGAGAGGGTTTCCCAACAAAATGACTGTCAGGAGGGAACACCTAAGTTCACTGAGACTGATACAGCACTGCTGTTTGGATTACAAGAGGAAAATCTTTTCCTTTCATCAGGATTTAAAGGAGTCAGGGTATGGAAATGTCCTTGAAGTTTCTTCCTTCTGTAAGGAACAAGGAGCTATGGCCAATCAGTACTTATTTATGAAATATGAGATATTTTTCAATCAGAGCTTCTTCATACTACACTCTGCAGATACCTGCTGGGTATTTAATGTACATTTAAAAGGCTTTTTCCTGTAAAATATATAGTCACATTTATTATTTCTTTTATATTTATAATCTACAGAGGTAGAGACTGCATGTCATGGGTTGCATCTCCTCTCTCTTCCTTTCTGCACAAAATTTGAGAGGATGAAACCCAGCAGAGCTGAAGCCTTTCATAGAAAAATATCTGCTGAATTACAGTTTAGATTTACAGTAGAGGCTTTGTCTTGAGATTGGCTACAACTTGTCATTGTAACAATGTCATAAAATATTTTTAAAAGCAGGATATTCCAATTTTGCTTTACTTCTACCAAAACATGTTTAGTTGCGAAGGTAGTGATTTGAGGAGGAGCTGGGGAAGCAGAGCCTGATACCACAGCACCTTTAAACTAACTTTTTTTCCAGAAAATAAGAGTTCAGTATTCACCAAAGAATATTTCAAGTTGGTCACCAGAAATGTAGGTATCTAGAATGATCACTAATTTTGTCACTAATCTAATCTTGTGTATTTTAATTAAAATTTAGCACTTCATTATATTGCTACAAAATACTTACTGTAGTTATTTTTCAGTCCACTGAAATCTCTCGGTTTGCTATAGCTTTGATGGTTTTGTCTGAAATATGTCAATGTGGTTTCAATTTTATTACAGATAGCAATAAGAAGGGAATTGGGGTTAGATTTGATAGCAAGAGTATTTGAGAGAAACCCTGAATTTGCTGATGTGTGAGAATGCCCCTTTAATACATTCAAGCATGTAAAACATTGTACCAGACCATTCTATCAAGTGCAGAAATGACTGGGGGAAAAAATAGAAATTTTATTCCAAGGGAAACTTCTTGGGACAGATGTAGAATTTTTGTGAAAGGATTTATCCTGTCTGGCCTTTCCTGGCAGCTCACTCAGGGTGAGGTGTGGTGAGGGCAAAGAGGGAGTAGTGAAACCTGAGGGTGGTACAGGTGCAAAGCTCTCCCTTGGCGGGTCTCTGCAGGAAATTCCACATCAGTGTGCTCTGGCAGGCTCAGGAACAGCACCAGGGAAATGACTCAGCTGCAGGAGTCTATATCTGTCACTGAGGAAGATGGAAGAGTCGAACTGCTCTGACTGAAGAGATAACAAAGTGAGAGTGGCTGTGGCCAGCTGCCAGGATCACAGCCAGCCTGGGAGAGGCAGCTACAGCTACCAGCTGGGCATCTTGGAAAGTTTACAGCACATCCAGGGAGCTAAATTCTGCTTTCTGCTAAATGTTTTGGTGTTGAAGGAATGTCCCTTGGGTTTTTTTAAGGCTGTCTGGTCATTAGTCATCATTATCTCCAGTCCCAGGGGAGGAGAATTGCAGACACAGAAAAAGTCGGGACACCTGAGTTAATTGTGGCTGTCTGCAGCAGAGGTGGGGACTCAGAGCCCTGATGATGAGATGGAAAATGATGTCAATTAGCTCCAAGGAAAATTAGGTGCATGGTTCAAGGTCTGTAAGAGATTATCTCAAGGGCAGCAGACAGGAAGGGAAATGCCCTTAGCCTAGAGATGGTTGTTTGAGTTTTCTGGAACACAGCTTTGCCCACACAGCTGCAAAACTCTGTGTGGAGGCTTTAAAGTTGTTCTCCTCATCACCTCCAAAACCTGCAGAACTCCAGCTTGCCTAAACTGTCCCCTCCATCTGTGTGGCTGCTGGTTTTTGTGATCCCTCCCCCTTTAAGTCAGACTTCCCTGCCAGAGAGATGAATGGTGGCATTTTGGTACCTCTGTGCACCTGTGAGCACAGGCTGTGTTACATCTGCATGGGCAAACAAAACTACCAGAACGAAGATTTATTTTTTTTTTTTTAACTTATCCTGTCTCGACTATGTTTAGTATATTTATTATATACTATACTTATCTAGCTTTATATTCTCCTGTGTAAGGCTTCCTTGCTTCTGCAAACAAGATTATTCTGTAAATATCCATTTTACATGCATAGAGACAGTATAGATATCTCCAATTTTCTAGCAGGAGTACTTAAAAGAAACCTCAGAAAACCAAAACATCTTTTAAAACAGTGGGTTATTCCACATCTGTCAGCAGATAACAATACAGACAAGAGTCTGTAATTTACTCTTCAATATGCACATTTTCAGATTTTACATCTCTGGAGGAATACAGTTTTTAAAGATGCCAGTATGTTAGTCCACATTTTATTTTCATTGTTTCTATAGATGATGTCTTAAGAGAGAAATAAATCAAATAATAAGGCTACTATTCAAATTCACCTTTAATATTGCTTCTGGATTAAATATATTTTAATACATCTCACGATTTTAATATTCAATAGTAATGGTTTTATAAAGAACCATTTTTAGTCTTAGCATTCCAATAGCTCTGTCCAGACCGAATCTTTAAGCACAAAGAATTTGCATATCTACTGGCTTTAGGGGGTAATTTGTGCAATATCACAACAGGTTACTTTAAAAAGTGATCCTTTGTGCTGCCTGCTCTTGCATTCTCTAGGGGCAGGGAGATGTCAGTTCCCATTAGCAGGATCTTGACCTTGGATGCTCCCAAAGGAGTACAGCGCTGCAGCTAATTGCCTGTGCCTTAAACACAGCAACCCTATGACATAAACAAAAGGGACTGGCAATTTCAGCAAATCCTTCAGTGTTCGCTGAAATTATTCCCTGCTGCAGCCAAGATACTTCATAGCTGAAGAAATTGTCTTATTGAATAAGAAGCTGGGTTTGTCCCCAGACCAAATTTTAGCTACAGTGACTAAAAATGAGCCATTTTTCCAGAGCCATTCTCAGTTGGCTGACAGAGCAAAAGCTCAAGGATTTTTTGGTGGTATGTTTTGAATATGTGCCTTGTGATACTTTTTGGGTTTTTTTCGTTTACTGGATCACATTTTCCCTCAAGAATTGGTGTAATGAGGTGCTGGGGTCCAGAGCTCATAAACATGAGGAGAGATTCTGCAAAGAGCTTTGAATCAGACATAAACTTAGCAAACAGTAGATGTATACAAATGACAAAGGTAATCTAAACAAATTTATATCCATTACAGCAACACCGCAGAAAATGCATGTAAAAAATCACAATATCTAACAGAAAGAGAGAGAAAGTGGCAGATTCCTGAATATGAGGGGCTTTTCAAAGAGGATTAAAAGGAAAGATATTGGAAAGATATTTTCATTTCCCCTGATGTCCTGAACAGAGGGCTTGGCCCAAGGTTAAGGCAATTAATGGGGATTGTTTTCAGTATTTTAATGAGGTTTTTCACAAAAGTCAAACTGGCAAGTTCTGAGCATGGTACTTGAATGCTCGATAGGAATTTGGCTTATTAAAGGAAGAGGCACCAGCAGATGGTGCTCAAGAATCCACAGAACCTGTGTATTCTGTACACACCCTGGTTCTGCAGGGCTAACCCAGCCCTGCACACAGATATCTGTGAGCAGCTTTCCTCCTCACCAGCTGAATGAAATGGAAAAAAAAAGGCCAGATCTCAGGAGAAATCCTATATATCCTGTGCATCTTGCACATCCTAAATAATGCCTGGAACCCTCTGGGTCACGATCTCCCCAAAGAAGGGGTCAGTGCAATTCTTTCTTCTTTTGTCAGGTTTGAGATGAATCAGTAGCAAGTCATGATTGGTGTTGCAAAGAAATGCTGACAAATTTGACACTGAGGGCACTGCTGATTGCCCTAAACCCATATTTTTTTATCAAAAAAATTGTATTGCTTGGCTTACTTGCAGCATTCCTTTCCCAGAGAACTGTCAGTGTCAGTGAGGGGTCTCCACATTTTTTTAGATGATGCTGCCTGTGCTGAAATGCAACTGCTCTCTCACTTCATTTCAGCTTTGGATTTCATATCAGTCATCTCTTTGTTAAACTCTTCTCAGTGCTGTGTGTTTCCAGGCTTTCTCTGTCCAAACATCTAATCTGAAAATTACTGCCTGTAATACTTGCAAAACTGGTTTTATTAGAAAATTTATCATAGCTCTTGCTGCTGCAGCACGTAGGAGATGTCTGAAACATCCCTAGGCTTAACATCGAGATTTCTTTTCTCTGTTTCACCAGGAAGAATTTTCTTTGCCCCTCTCTCTGAATTTGAAAATGGATAATAGAAAGATCATGTGATCTATGGATACCTTCTGAGTGATAATAGGAAAAAATAGAGTTGGAAATGGAAATTGTCCCTAGAAATAACTATTGAATGCAAGAGTGAGAAAGAAAATTCTTTGCAATCTCAGCCCTGTAAAAGTTCATTAGAAACTGGGCACAGCACAGCTCCTCTTCTTATTCCATGAAACCAGAACAATGTTTAGACCATGAAATATTTCTTCATTTCTCTGTGATGTGTTCTAGTCAATGATTAAAATCTCATTATACTAACCAGTAAAACAGTGTAGCAATTTTCTAGAAAACCTTTCATCTCTTGTTTGTTCTCTCAAGGCAACAATGAGGAACTTCTTTCTTGATAATTTCTAATTCTTATTTAATGAAATTAATTTAATTCTATAACAATTCTGGCTGAATACTTGTGGGAAAAAACCAAATGAACAATGTATACCTTTGTAATACAGTTTGGCTGTATTATTACACCTCTTTAAAATTTTTCTAACTTACAGAATAATCTGTATTTTTTTTATCTTTCACCACCAATATTTTCAAAACGCTAAATAAAACATGTTTTTGAGCTAAATGACAAGTAGGTGATGCATTTCTTTGCATCATTTTAATCTCACAGTCTTGTTAAATTTTGAACAGACTGCACTTCTCATCTGTAAAAGATCATTCTTACAAGATGTTTGCAGTGGTTTCACTACTAGGCTGCTAGGAAGGAAATTAACTCCATCCCAGCTGAAATCAGGATAATGTTGAATATTTAATATCAAACACAGAAGTATAAATGTATTTATTTTTAAAAGTACAGATTTAGTAATGACTGTTCCTGAAAGTTATGAGCAGGGGTGGACAGAGGGAATTCAGCTGGGTGTAAAGGCTGACCCTACTTACCACCCATTAAATCGATGTTCTAATTTTGATTTGCATAGATGCTGATGAATCCAAGGTCAGTAAATCTCACATGGACCAGGGCAAGGCCTGACAGAAGGCAAGCACACAGGAACATGAGGCTGTGAGCTGCTGGCCTGTCAGCTCAGTGCAGCTCTTTCCCAATGGCTGTGCTCCCTTTTCCATTTCCATTTGTCTGTCTGAATCTCCTCACTCTCTGAGCACTTGTGTTTGGCAGTCATATTTATTCTCTTGAGAATCCAAGATCATGAAGAGTCAGGGACATAATGCAGGTGTTGGGGTTTTCTGTATTTGAGATCAGTTTAAAATCCTTTAGTCACAGCTCCTGAGCTGTTCTATGGACTGGTGCATCTCAGTCTCAATCTTTTTAGTTTGTTTCTCTCTCTCTCTCTGTCATTACACAGCTTTCTGTTTTCCTAATTTCTAGTGAGGCATCTCTCAGAGCAGTTCAGTGTTATGTCATCATTTTTGCCCAGACAACTTCCTCTTTCAAAAACTGGAAGAGGGAAATTATTGAAGGATCCATAAAAGAGAAATATGGCTATTTTGTCTGTATTTTCACCACAGCATCCAGTATATTCTGTCAAGTTCAGAACTCTCTGGAAATTTGTGTTCTACCACTGGCAAGTGCTACCCTGAACTTGCCTTTCAAGTTTTATGGCTTCGGTTCAGATGGACATTTAATTAACACCCCTGTAGCCTTTTCAGAAAATATTTGTTTTTGATTTTCCCCCTGCCACTTAAGTAATAAATACAGCAGAACTTTATGAGATTTTGGGGTTTGAGGTTTTTTTTGCTCTTGTACAAGTTCCATTATATCCCTATCTGTAATGCTTTTTTAACTTGGACCAGCATGTAAACTATTCAAGCTAATCTTCCAGCATCACAAAAGCTGGAAGTAAAAAAAAAAAAAAAAGTGTAATGAAAATGGAAAATAATAAGAACAAACTGAAAAAAATTATTTCTATGTTGCAAGGAAAACCTGAAATTTTGGATGGAAGTTTTGTCTGACTTCTTTTGATAGTAACAACATGGTCTGCTAGGATAAGGAAGCTTCATTCTCCTTGTTTAAAATGCCAACTTGAGTCACACTAAAAATAACAGGTCAGAACCAGGCTGACCAGGCTAAGCTTGAGAGGACAGGTAAACTTCAAGGAGTCTTTCCAGGGGAAGGAAGAGTAATCAGCTGCCCTTGCTCTGAAAGCAGCAGCAATGCCCAGGCACTGGAGCCAAAGGCTGTGGTTGTTCTTTACCATCCCAAAACATCTCTTACTTACCATGAGGTATGAAATACAGATAAAGGCAAACTGGGGGTGTAAAGCTTTTTCTCTTTGGGAATTCTAGATGCTGAGAATTTTGGACTCTCCAGGGAAGCACTGCATTTGACCTGAGGCCTTAAAACAGGCTTCCCAAAATGAGTGATAGTGCTGGGATCATGGGGATGTAGTTTGGATAGCATTGTGTGATCTCACAGGGTGAAAAACTTAGATTTGGGATTTTAGTGTGTGGTGATATATGGGAGCCAAGACGGAGAACTTTGGGTGTGGATCAGTTGTCCTTTTGCACCTTCTTCTTCACCTCTTTCTTCACAGGTTTGGGTGATTTCTTTGATTGGTCAGTGAGGTCCACATTACAGACCTTGGGTGACAAGCCATTGGGTCAAAAACATAAATAATATAGATGTCAGCTGATTATTGGATGATTGGGACTTAAATAGCCTTGAATGGGCACATTTTAGCTCACTTTCTTGACTTTTTAAGGAGAGGTCACATCTTGTGAGTTTGTAATAGATATGGATAATAAATCTCAGAGTGAGACTTCAAAAACAGCATCTCCTGAGTTTTATTCACCCTAACTTTGGAGCAGGAAAGAGTCAGGAATTCCAACAGTTCTCTAAACTGAAACCAGGTGCATTTTGATGTCATTGGAATAAAATATGCTGAGCTTGAACCACTGAGAGTCTGGCCCAAGGCAGGTGGACATTGGTAGGAGCCTTTCAGCTCCTGATATTAGATTTTGCACTGGATGCTCGCAGCCACTCTGTTGATACCAAAGGCAGCAAAGGCAACCCCATGAGAGCAACAAGGGACCAATTCTTCTTTTTCCTCTTTCCCATAGTAGGAAAATTGCCTAATTCTAGCTGTCAAAACCAAAGTTTGCTGAAATCAATAGCAGCCTGTCTGGGTGGGAGCCAGCGAGCAGCACAGCAGCGACAAATAGCAGCTGTGGAATGTGCCTTGCTCCGGGTCCTGCTGGAATGAGAGCCACTAAAAATAGAAACAGCACCGTGATGAAAGCTAGCCCACTGAGCATACCCCTGTTTTATCATGGTAAAATTGCTTTCCTACCAGTGGGGTAATTTGATTCCTTGTCTGTGCCGGGGGATAAAAACAAGCAAACTCCTTTATAATTTTCGGACTGTCTCGTAGTTTTGTGTTTGAGCCAAGGAACAGTTAGAAACAGAGTAAGTTTTGTATTTCTTCTAAATAAACCTGGTGCAACAGAAAAATTACAATATCCAGCCAAACATGTGAAAAAAGGTTAAATTACAAGGTAGCCATTGTCTTTTTTCCCCTCTTTTCCCAGTCTCTGCTGCCACCTGAAAGACATCACAAAGCCTCAACACCTTGAAATAACCCTAAGTTGCACAGGGGAAGTCAGGCATTATTTGACTTCATTAAGTTGCCTCCTCCAAGTTTGCCTGTACTAAACAAAGCTGGCAGAAGCAAACAAAAAGAAACCCTTTGATACGGCAAAATATGCAGCAGAGGTTTATCAAATATGTCTTTGACAATAGAGCCACTTTACAAACACTGCTGTTGATTCTTATGCAGATGAGGCAATTTAAAAAAAAAAGAAATGTTTCAGCAATTTATGGTTCTCAGAGTTAATAAAGTTATTTCATTAATGGAAAAAAGTTCTCCCTGCTGGACTTCAGAACTATTGATTTTATTTGAGTAGCTTAGTGGCAGACTGCTAAAGGTATGAGTTCAGGAGAGCTGATGCAGCAGAAAGAAAGATAGTATCTCTTACAAAAATTTAATTATCTTGACACTAAAACTGCATCTTATTTTAAAAATTAATCTCCATTAAAAAAATAGGCAATGTCTAAAAGCAAAATGCTTGTCATGTGTTATTGGCAAATCTGAAATGAAACTGCAAGCAAGAATGATTGATTATACCTAAGGCAAGGAGCCATGGCATGATAATAAAACTGGTTTGACAGAAAAAATATTTGAGTAAGAAAACTAAGCTGGGTCTCCAGAAATGAATGTTCTTATAGAATTACAAATAGAAGTGTGAAGCTCACATAAAACCTGAAGATGTTATGTTCCCTATTTTCTGCTGGGTGGTAAAATCAAAGATCAGAAGAAGAAATATTGGGAAACCAGCTTGGGTCATTAGCACAATGCTTTTTAACACTGTTTTTCCAACGTGGAAAGGAAGGACAGCCTTCAGCCAATAGACTCATCTCTCAGCCATGAGAAAATGCTTTCAGGTTTCTCAGGCAGGATTTTTGATTGAGTTATCCTGGAGTGTATTCTCTGCTCTTTGCTACAGCTTGGTATTGATGTGTATGGAAGGGCAGTTTTCTGGTGCTTAGGATGTGTTTCTCTCTAAAATGTGTTGTAACATAGAGAGACTCTGTGGGTGTGTGTCCATGGCTTATATAGACATGGCTGTGTAATATTGTATTGATTAACATATCATATAGAAACACACACTCACTGCTATGTCCATAGAAACACACTTTGTATGTAAAAACCCCATGTACTTGCAGTAAAATATGCAGAGTATATTTGATATCCTCCTTTCCCCTGGGTGGTTGCAGGGTTTGAGGCTGTGGTGATGGTTTCTGCTTCTGCAGGAGCAGCAGATCTGTGTGCTACAGGGATGATAACCCTGCTGTGCAATCCCTGCCTTGCCAGTGTACAGGAGTCACGATTTCTCCCCAGGCATGGGAGTGTTTTGAAGTGCAGACAGATCTACAATGCCATTTACACACAATGTGCAGAAGAGCATCCTTGTCTTGGAGATTTTAGAGTTATGTTCTAAATGTTATGTTGCAGCAGAGAAGGTGAGTGGGTGACTTCGGATGAAAAAGTGAGAGATGTGCCCAAAATCATGTGACTGTCTTAAAACACCAACCTTTTGTTAAACCATTCCTTGCAACCCCTTATTTCCTTCTAGAACTGTTAAAATACAAAATCTACTCTCTTTGCTCTGTTACTATTGCATTCCAACAAAGCAAAGTCAGAGCCTGGTAAATCTGCTGTCTGGGAGGTGTTTAATCCTTTAGCTTTTCTCCAGTTCACATATGACTTTGACAAGCTTAAAAAAAAATCAAAGGATAAAGTAAAAACTGAATCTGATGAGTTTTACAAATCAGTAAAGAAAGAATGACAAAAAAACCCCAACTAAATTAAATCTTCACAAATAGACCTATGTAACTGCAAGGACAGCAGTGCTTATCTACACAGAGCAGTAGCAAAAGTAAAGAAAGAACTGGGAATCCTATTGATAGAAGAAAAACAAAGTATTTATGCTGTGGCCAAGGAAGTGGACAGAAGCTGGACAGTGTCTGAGCAGTGATAATGAAAATATTTCCCTTATCAGCTTTAAGGTCACTGACATATTAACATTCTCTGGCAGTGATGACAACACATCCTTTGTGTATACTGAGTGTGAACCCCCTTTTATTCCCAGATGATTTCCCTCAGGTTCTTCCTGGTCCATCCAAGGCTTGGGCTGGAGTAGCTCTGACAGGGAAAGGGCAAAGAACATCATCTTCACCTGACATTTGTGGTTAGGCAAACTTGTAGACCAAGAGCAAGTAAAAAGTTAGAAACAAATAGGACAGACTCTAATAATGAAAGAGGAAAGAAAAGCTTTCCCAGTATTGCCAGGTTTGCATGCATGGAGTGCAGTAAAAAGCAGAGTAGGAAATAAGTCTTGGATATAATAGACACTTGAAGTCTGTAGATCACATCTTACTGTTGAAGTTCTCCATCACGCACAGTTATAATACGAAAGCAGAATTTTCTGGGCTGTAATATGGCAATTAAAATTGATTTATGGACAGAGAGCCTTCAGAGTCGTATCCCACTGAAATTTCACAGCCAAAGGTCTTGCCACCAACAAACAGCCAAGTGCTTCTGGGATCTTAGTGACAGAGAAATGTAAATCAGTCACCAAAAATGTGGTTCCAAGTTTTGCTGTTCAATTTGAATATTTCACATGGGTCCCTAGCCTCTCCCCAAAATAAAACCCTGTAGATGTCACTGACACAGAACCCAGTTTATTATATAATTATTAGGGGAAAGGGTATTTGGTAGAGCATCTATGATTAAAATTTGTTATAATTTCCACTCTCTAAGAGGCTGAAAGAACCTTGCTTTTCACTGTGGAGGTCATTCAGGAAGTTCTGTGTCCTCAGTGTGCAATCAGGTGAGCATCATCACTCACACAAACACACATCCATTCATCAATTTTATAGCTCTGAGAATTTCCACAGGCTGGATCAAATTCATACATCCTGTTTGAAATGAAAGATATTACAGTTAAAATGCTAAAACTGCTTTTTAAAGACACTCTTTTAAAAAAATCATCCCTCTAAAGCTGTATTGCAGAGCTGAACAGTCAGGTCTTTTCTTGTTTGATTTTTACTCCGGGTGAATTCTCAATAGCTGAAGTTTCCTCTGAGACTTGTGGGCACTCAGCATGTTTTAAAATTGGGTAAGAGTATTTACACACAATTTTTGAATTTAAGAAATGTGGTACATGAACACCTTTTTATTGTCTGATTATAATCTGAGCCCAAGGGTTCAGCCTGCTGAAGGACATTAATTCCTGGTGCTTGTCTGCTGTGCCACCAAGGGAATCCTCACCAGGCTCCCCTAAATGTCTGGGGAATGTATTCTCCATAGGGACACCCACTAAGCTGTGAAGGATGAAGCACCTGGGTGAGAGCTGAACATCTAGAAATGCCTTCTACCTGTTGTTTAGAATCAGATAATATACAAAACAAATTTGCTTATTTTACATTCTGCACCTAGCAGTCATTCTGCCTCTTTCTTTTATCCAAAGCTGTGATGGGTTACAGAAATATATCCAAAAGATTCTATTGGAGGTCCCATCTCTTGGGTTTCATGTGAAATACAAATGTATGGTTGGTTTAACAGAACCTGGGATTACTCAGATACCATTTGAACCAATCTGGAGAAAATGCATTAATGTTCCTGGGAGTCTGTTTAAAAAAAAATTGTATTGTTTAAGGCATCCTGCAGAAGAAGAGGGAAGAAGGAAGCAGGAAAAAGTAACCTTTAAGTTTGTGTTTGTTTATCTGAATATTGTATTTTGCACAAGGCGAAATAGCCTACAGCCTTGTAATTCAAGAGATGGGAAAAGCCCGAGGCATTTGATGTGCCTGAATACTTTTGTTGTATTGCCATGATATTTAGAAAAAAAGGGCATGTATTTATATTATGTGTTTTGTCTGCCCAGTGGCTTAGCATCTGTTTGGTAACATCTGTTTGGTAAAAGTTTGGGTACCATTTTTTGTAATTTGTTTTTGCTTGTTTCCCTGCAAACCGCACAAGGTTATTGTTCCTGTATTCACAACATGTATTTCATTGTAATTCCCTGACAAACTACTGACAGGTTGAAAGAAAAGTGTACATTCTCCATCACTGCATCTCTCACCTTTTTCCTTCTTGGTTTAGTTTTTCTTCTCCTTTTCCCTCTGTGGAAGAATGCAATGATGTCTAGAAGACAAGGGACAGGCAAAATAATTTTTGTGTTTTAAATATCTTTATTTGTTCTGTTGTATAAATTGTTTCCTACTTACAAAATAAGTTTTTTAAAAATCTGACTCAAGATTTCTGTCCTTACCTAGCCAGGAACCACACTAAGCATTTTTCTAGCAAGAGTTTTGAGGGAATGTTCTCCACTGCAAGAAAGAAAGGAGGGAAGAGAAATGTCAGTAATATTGGTGCTTGCCTCAAGTAATTCTGTTATCAAGAGGGGGTAATTAACAAAATTAACCATGTGTTTTATGCATTTTTAAGTAAACAGAGAGTATTAGCTACACAGGGAATGGCTCTCTCATTGGTGAGTGTGGAACAGGGGTTCCACCAGGGATCTCTTTGGCTGAGTGCTCTCATTCTTTGCTTGGCAGCAAGTGGGACTAAAGAGAAATCAGAAGCAGAGCATGGAGCATGTTTTCCTCCCAGCATGCTGCTCTGGCTTGTAGAACAGTGTGTAAGCTCAGGAAGGGAAAGAAATTGGGTGAGAAAACTGTCCCATCCTTAACATTTCCAGTTAATAGATTCAGGATCCCCAGTTATCATACTCAGGATCAGATTCCAGGTCTCTATTTTGTTTTTTCTTTCTTCCATTTTTGCTTCCAGCTCTCCTGAAGTCCTGTAAAAATGTAAGCACTTCAATATGGGCTCATGTGTCTGTTTTTACGTTCTCTACTGGATGTTGATCCTCTTTTAAACAATAGCTCGCAAGGTTTGGGTGTCTGATGGGAGTAGTACTTCTCTATTTTTCTATTTTTCTACTTTTCTACTGTTTTTTATTAGAAAGAACCAGATTCTTCTTGGTTAAATACGATAATTTACACAAGTTGGCTTTATCATCCTGTATTATTTCATCAAGCTTTGGACAAAACAGAAGTTATATCCCCTTCCACCACCTCTTATCCCATCGCCGGGGTGAAGGAGGAAAATATTTCAGCATAACATTGTGTGCAGAATATCAGGGACTAACAGACATTTTGAAGTCTTGGTACCAAACATTTCTCACAGATGTTAACTGGCCATTAAGTATTGGAGTTGTTTTAAAAAACATTGGAAGTATTGCATGACATGGTGGCTAGATGCTGCTGAGTGAATTTTTAACTTATTTCCCCACCTCTCTCTGGCTCCTGGTGACATTCAGATGGTCACACAGGCAGTGCCTCCTTTCAGTCATCCTCATCCCACTCTCTCTCTGCTGGTACCACCCATCCTGCTCCAGTGCCTCGTTGAATTTTCTGTCCTTACATATGAAATTCGAGTTTCTCGTCATCTCTGTCAGGGTTTTATTTTGGGACACGTTCCACTTCATTTCCCAAGGATTTTATGTGGGAATGTGGCACCTTTTTGGAGACCAGAGAGAACATACCTGTGTCCCTGGAGGCTGTGTCTGGCTCCACGAGTTCTTTTACTCTCTGGGCTCATTGAGAGTGTAATAGCACTGATTGATTTTCCTGAGAGAGTGGCACAGAAGCCTTCCCTGTTCAGTGTGATGTGATGAATTCCTGTGATTGAGTTGGTGCATTCAGTACAAGCCAGAAGGGTAAAACCAAGAACATGTGTGCAATGGTTGATTTGAACAGCAATGCACTGTTGCTTTGGTGACAGTCTATTGAGTTTGGGGCCAGCTGCTGTATTTTGTAAATGCAGTGTATTAATATCATTTTGGTAGGCCAGGGAAACAACAAAGTAGAAATAGCATTTCATACAAAGGTGGTGTGTTGTATTTGGGGTTGTTTTTTTATACAAGGCTGGTAGGAATCAGGAAGGTTTTAAGCATTACAGAGCATTGTAGTTCTAATAATTTGCCTGCATTTGCTATAAATCCTGGAACCAAGTGACTTAGATCCAGATTTATTTTTTCTATCAAGACAGGTTGTCAGGATTTCAGAGGAAGAGAAATGATGACTCTGAACTGCTGCTGATGCTTTTCAGAGATTCAACCTCTTTGGTCCCTGAATGCAGAAGCAGGATGGTTCCAGCCATCTCTCTGTGAAATGACAACTCCCTGGTGGTGCCTTTCTGCTCTGCATCCCTGCCCTGCCCTGCCCAGGTGGGTGGGGAGATGTGGACACCTTCTTCACAATATTCTGATTATATTGTAAGGGAAGGGAGCATGTAGAGAATTAGAGAGAGATCAGCTTTTAAACACAGTGTTTAATCGCTGATTTAATGATACTGGTTGATACTCTTGTCACTGTTTCCCCACAAAGGCAGTTGACTTGTTTGAAGGCTGCAATGTGTGTGAGGCATCCTTTTCCATCAGTGAGAAGGGTCAGGACCCTTGCAAAGACTCCCAGCTCTGCCCATAATCAGCAGCTTTGCTTGCCCCCTCTGTGATGTGAAAACGGGGCAATTCAGCAGGTGAAACGCAGCATCCTGGGAATGTGTCAGGAGCTGCTGCACAGAGCAGGAACCAGCAGCTGGCAGAGAAAAGACACAGAGATAGATAACTGCTGCACCTGAACAGCCTGGGCTCTTCAATACCAGAGCAGCTCCTTTCCCCTGATTATTCTTATCTCCTGCCTTTTCAGAGGGGTCGTGGCAGAAGCAGCACAGGGGCACGGCAGGGCTGCAAGGTCAGATCCTCTTCTTCTCTCTCAGACAAGAGAGCTTCACAGAAGTCACAGGTTCACAGATTCAGAGAGCTGAGATTTTAGACACATTTCTGTGCATGCACACACACACACTTCAGAGTGAGTGGGGAACTGCAGCTGAAGCTGATAAAACATCAAGCAAAGTAAGAAATCAGGCAGGAGTTGTATTGTGGCAATAGATGGAGTCCTGGGGCTCACCACAGGAACCTCCCTGGTGAATAGCTCTGCTGTCAGACAGAATTGCCTCCTCCACAGTCGGTGTTCTGGGAGACAAAGCCTGAAAACTTTGAAATAAAGAAGAGCCCATCAGTTTGAGCTGAGTTTTGAGCAAACCTGTATCAAATTCAGCTGTCATCCAGAGCCTCAAGAAAATGTGCTGTACAGTAGAGACTGATGTGTGCTAAGGGTGAAGGTCCAGGCTCTCTCTCGCTACGGTTTTTGTCAGAGTCTTGTCTTTTTTTTTTTTTTTTTTTAATGTGGAAATCTGAATTTTAAAGTGCTCTGCAGAAGCTTGCTTTTATTTGGTTTACTCTAAAGGAAAGAAGAAATGCTTAGATATTGTTTAAATGAGTAATTTCAGGGCTCAGAATCAGGAGGAAACTCAACATGAGGTCCTTATGTGACAAGTCTCCCTGCAAAAGAAAGAACTATATATACACAAATAAAAGAAATTAGTTATCTTTGGGGGTATTAGAAGGAGTACAGTGTGTGGATTTAAGAAATTATTTTTACCTGATTATCAGAAAGATGAAGCAGTACTTTATATATATTTTAATATCAATGTATTTGATAAACTGCTGAACCACTTACATTGGTACAGAAAGAGAATTTAGGAACTAAAAGAATATACTGCTGTGAAAGACTTAAAAAATTCAAATCTGTTTAGCATCTCAGGAAGGGAAGATGATTTGATTGCAGAACAAGTATTTTCATGTGGAGAAGACAGTGGACAGAAAAAGAACCTTTCATCTCGCTGCAGGCAAGCAGGGGAGAGTCATGACTGGAAGCTGATCTGGAGGAATTCAAATGATAACTTGTACAAATAGTTTTAAGTGTGATGATGATGATTAGCCTTTCGTATAGGAAGAAACAGCAGGGAAAACAGTAGATTGTCTATCTCTTGATACCTGAAATGAAGACTGGTCCTCTAGGAAAAAGATGGTTATGCTTTATTGAGCTTAATAGAGGAGTAACTGGATGTAATAGCCTGTGGTATACTGGAGATTGAGTGTGATGATCTAATGGTTCTCCTGGCCTTAAACTTTATGAATCCCTTGAAAATCCATGCAGGCAGAATCACAAAATAGAAGGGTTTACTGTAGCTCCTGAATGCTGCAACTGCTAAAATGTGCTCAGCTCTGTTCCCCGCACAGACAGAGTGGCAAACACCAAATCAGACTGGCTGGATGGCAGGAATATCCACATCCCAAAATTCTGGTCACCCTTCTCTGTGACACCCATCATGACTGACAGAAAAGACATTTCAGGAGCACAGGGCTGGCAGATTTATTTGTTAATGAAAAGGCTCATATGACATTGCTTCCCAACCAATGGTAGCTAACTGTGAGAGGTAAAATGCACCATCACTCTGATGGCCCTTTTTGCCCCATATTTCTGCATTTATATATATTTTGGGTCATCATCATACATTTGTAGGCCTGGGGTTGAGCATGGGGCTGATGCCAAGTCTGTGATGAGCTCATTTCAAATCCTTCCACACCAGAAACTTCTGCAGTGTGACCCGGAGGAGGTCAATTAGTTATCTGTAGCTGTAAAATAAAACGTGGTTTACTTCTTAGAATTTCTTTGTTAATTTGGCAGGTGTAAAGGATTTCATGTGTTGTATATGAGTGGGTATAAAAACCCCACCTAACTGGTTTTGCCTCAAAAAATTCAGGACTTTATTCACAATAATTTTGGGGAAGGAAGCAGCAAGACTCTGACAGTAGGGGAATATTTCAGCCTCAGAGTGATCCCAGAGATAAGCTAGAAGTTAGAACACTTTACCCAGCCAATATTTTAGGTATTCCACTCACCAAATAAAGGGGTAGGGGGTAGTCCCTCTCATCCTTCATAGTTCATAGTTTCTTAAACTTTGTGACGCCTCTAGCATTTTAAGGGCCTGCTGAATTCCTTAAGTGCCAGCTCTTGAGCTCCACATTGATTTTCCTTAAGTGTCCTCAAATAAAACATATAAAGTAGGGCCGTGTGTGAAATTCATGTTCCTGCCAGACACCGTTCCTATGATATATTGCAACAATACATCAGAGAAAAGCAGCCCTGGTGATCTATTGCAGCAATACTGAACATTCTTGTAGAAGGAATGAACAGAACTCCAAACTGAGAACTTGAACAGCTTTTTGAAGCTGTCTTCTGGCAAAGGTACTAACACCTACTGTGTTTGTCAAAAGATCAAATGCTGAATGTGACTTTTTTCTGTGCTACTGGTGCACTGATTGGTGATAAATGTGATTCTGCTTTCTAACTGCAGGAACTAAATACAAATATTCAAGATTTTTTTTAACAGAGTTGTGTAATTAAGGGCTAAATACACACTGATATTGAAAACATGCTTTGCATTTACAAAGAGGAAAACAAATTTTTTAAACTAATTTTCTCTGATGTCATTTGAATCAGAAAAGAGCAAATAAATGTTACCCATCAAGAATGTAATGAAAACTGGGCCATTAACGTCTGAAATTTATGGTGTAATGAGGAACAGCTTCTGTGTCTTGTTCTATTTTTCTAGAGGAAAGGGACCTATTATTCACAGTTACGCTTATGGACTCAACAGTACCAGAGATATTTCTCCTTAGTGATGTTTTTACATGGGTCTTTTTCACTGAGGAAAGGAGTGTGTCTTCCATCGAAATCACCTCTTCTCAATAATTTTATCTCTTTGATATCTTTCTTTCACTGACCTGAAAAATCTTGAGCCTTGCCTCAGGGTCCTGCCAGTCTCCCTCCTGTGCTCACAGCAGCTGAGTTTGGGTAGGTGCTTCCTGCAGTGATCCCTTGTGGTGTTGCCATGGCTCCTTCCCTTTGCACTCTCAGATGCTTGTAACTAACCAGTGGTATATTGAAATTTCACCAAATTCCCACAGCCTGAAACTTGTGTCTTCAAGCTCTGCTCCTGCTTTATCAGAACATCAGATATTGCTGTTTCCTACCTGTCAGATTTCTTAATAACCTCTACCTCTCTTTCAAAGTATAAAGTAGAAAAATAAAAAAAGAGGAAAGCCCAGCTTTAAAAAGAAAATAATTTAGGAGCTTATAATCTTTTTTTTAATTCTTCTTCATTTCATTTCTCCTGGGCAGCCACCTTGCCTGGCTCTCTTCCAACCTCCCCATCCATGTTAGAATGAAATGTTGCACAGTCTCTTAAGGTTCAGAGCAATTATTTCTATTGAGAGAAGGATATGTACTTCTTTATGTAGCATGTGTAATACAGTATGCAAACTGAATGTGCAAGGCAGCTGAAAAATAACTGAATAAACCTGCCACAAGAATACAGATATCTGAAGGTGTGGAAATTACCTAAGACTCTCACTTACTGTTACAGCTCGAAATTTTAAAACTCATGACAGCTATTTTCTGTGAGACAGCCAATCTGCCAGCTTGAAATTAACGTCAAGATTTTAATAAGCTTACAGTAGTGAGGTCAGGCAGGTGCCATAACCTCAGCCACAGCCACTGCACGATCAGGAGGAGTGAGTTTTGTCACCTCGTGAGGGCAACCTGGCTGCCACCAATCTTGGCTGGCTTCTGATGGAGGAAGATTTGACTCCTTCCAGTTGCCACCTGGTTTCCCACCCATTGGATTCTCTGATGAGTAGATGATGTTCTGATGTTCTCTGATGAACCACAGCAGGTCCATCAAGGGAAAAATTACCCATGTGTGGTCTGCACTGTCTTGGCCTCTGCTGGCTGATCTTGAGATAAGCTGAGATGTATTTGCTTGCAGGAGTTGTCTGTTTTGATTTGCAGTGCGCCTGCTCTTGAAAACAAGAAAGTTTTAAATCCCATGCTCATTTTTGCATTACATGAGACATCAGATCTGCTGTGAGCAGCAGTGATCACTGGGGCCAGGCCAGCTCACAGAACAAACAAGGGCACAGAACTGCCTGTGAGCAGGAGAGAAGCACAGCAAGAAACCTTGCAATGAACCCTCTGCCTTTAATCTATTCCTCCCATCCCTTTTTCTGGCTTAATTCCTGGATGTGGCCCTGAGACTACCCTGCTGGGTCCAGTCAATGTGTATCAATTTGGCTTACCTACACTTGGCTTCCTCTAAGCTACTTACTCACATGGTTCTTGGTTAGTAGAGAGATTTTTTTTTTTTTTAAATAATTCATTCCTTAGTTGCTCCTCTCTCTGCTGAAGGTCTTACTTTGTAGGGTATAAAGGACAGAGCTAAGCAAGCACACAGAACTCTGTAGAATTTGCAGACACAGTCCCTGTGTAAAATATTAGATATTTCGTGCTTACAGCCTGCTCTGAACAGGTTGGGTGCTTGTTGTGACCTTGCTGGAGCCACAGGTTGAGTGGGGAGTGCTGGGCACAGAGATCTGTGTGTGAGCAAAAGCAATCAGTGACAAAGCACAGTGACAGCAATCAGTGTGTGAGCTCTTGCTCTGTGAGAGATGTTCTGGGTCAAAGGCTGACATGCCAGGGCTGAAAGTGCACAGCACTAAAGGGGCAACACCTGAACTTCTTTAAGAAAACTCCAAAAGACACAGGGATCATGTGGCTGCACCCTGAACACTGATGGCTCTCTACTGTCCTTTACAATGTTTATATTGAGATTTATATTTCCTCATCATCTCTTGCAGCACATTCTCACTTCCTTTTTGTGTAGTAGTTTCCACTGATTAGTGATTTTTGCCTTTTTATTCATGAATTGTTTCATTCATACTTATGTATGTATCTATATTGTTTGGGAGTGCTTCAAAGTTAATAAGTCTGGAAGAATATCCAGATCAGAAAGATTTAAGGTTGGAATCTACAGGTACAATCTTTGCTAATTTTTGCTTCAGGCTCTAGGTAAAAATGGAGCCTTACTATAATAGCAATTATGGGTGGTTATTACTCTTGATTAAAATTAGATTAAGCTGCAGTTGGCAACTAAAAAGATTAAATCATTGCATAAAAACTGTCAGCCTTTCATTTCAAACATCTGTTAGTTAAGTGTGACAATAGCACTGATGTGGAGTATTTGCCAGGTACCTCATCAACAGCCACCTTTGCATCATCAGGTAATTGGGACAATATGGTCTGGAGTGAATCATATTTCCAATATGACTGCCTCACACACTACATGGAGATTAGAAGCCTTCCTTCAGGCCAGATGTATGCAAATCCAGCATTTTAGGATTATTTAATTCTTCAGATATAGCATTCTCTGGTGATAAATTGAAAATACGTTTTCATCTTATCAGTATCCAATGTATTGATGGTTGGGATCTAAAGGATTTATTTGTCTGCTCTTTTCTTTTTCTGGCCCAGGTTTGCAATGTCTGTAAACCTCTACAATCCTGCTGATATCAGTACCAGGCTGATTTTTTTCAAGGTTATTTGGAGGTTTACACATTCCTGAGGACCCCAGACTAACACAAGCCACTATCTGAATTTCTCCCTGTGCCTCCTCTCAACCAGAGCAGGGTTTTATTCTGGTGCCAGGCACAAAAGGGCTGTGTCAGCATATCCAGATACCTGCCTGGAGAAATCTCTAGGTAGAGAGATCTCCGCAGTGTCAGGAGCTGTAAGAAAATGCAGTTCTGAAACTGCGAGTGCAGTTGGGGGAACCCAGTGTTGTAGGAAGAAAAATTTTAATTTTAAGCTATTGTAATATTTAGATGTTGATTTTGATCTCTTGAAGCTACTCCTGCATTCGCTGAATGGAAAATTTAGGAAGTTTTTGATGTGAAACAGTGGAAATAAAATGTGTTCCAGTTTTAAGTGTCAATTTAATAGTAATTTAATCTGAGAATTGGTCCTGAGTCCTACTGCAAAATCTGTCATGAAGACAAGAAAGCTTTTATTTTTAGGGCAAGAATGCAGTACAAAAGTAATATTTCAGATTAAATTCGGAATATTTAAACTCAGGCATGTCAATGGATAGAGGTGGAGGGATCTCTGCAGCCCAGTGCTCACCTCACTGGGGATGTGTTCTCCTACTGAATTTGCTTCTATTGCTGCTCCCTACACCAGTTGCTCCTTAAAAATGAATTCTTTATGGGGAAATATCTTGCCTACCATCACTGGGCTCATCACTTGTGCTAAACTGGCAACTTAGCTGAGACTTCTGGGTAATAAATATACTAATATCAGGACAACATCAGAAATCTAGTGCATTTAGCTGGAAAACAACCAGTACTGTAGCTTTGAGAAAGGAAAGAAACTTAATTAACTTTTCCACAAAATAGTTTTTAAAACTCAATACAGCAGCAGCTTCTTTGCTTGTTACCAACATGCAAGGAAAGCACAGAGGAAAATAATTAAAGGCACTGAGCAGGCATTAGAAGTCACTGCACTTCAGCATTGAGCTCCACTGTCAGTGCTCAGTGAGAACTGGCTGCTCTCCTCTCCTTACAGATCAGCAAGAGGAGGTCAAGTGGAAATGGCACTTTTGTATCCTTCCAGAGAGTAGTTTGCCATTTCTACTGCTCCCAAACTTTCACACTCTGGCTGCTGTGCTTCACTTAGGATCAAATCTATAACACAATATTTTATATTAAAATTTTGGGAAAAAGAAATCCAGGGAAGCAAAAGGAATAATTTTGTTTAATAATGTGATTTATTAAAACTTCGTAGGAAAGTCCTGGCCCATTTGTTGCAACTGTCTATCAGTAGAAATCTAGTTATCAATACTTATGTGGGAATCTGACACAGGGATGTTTACTGAGAGTGAAGAAATCTGCCAGCAAACAAATGTCCTTATTTTAGTACTTTACAGTCAAGTTAAGGCCTTTTATTAATTTGGAAATGCTCAAATGGAATGTGTAATGTGATTATTTATTGATGTACAAGAGCGTCCATTCAAAATTCATGGAGTATTATTATTATTATGGGTATTGTTATCATCTTTTATTTGCTGACTGTTTTCAGTATGTCTGACATTTAAAGACTTACAAATCTCTTCATTAAATGATTTGACCTCCCACCTCTCAGGGGAGGGAGACAAAGCCTCTGCTATTCCAGGAGCAAGGTGGCTCAGACATCCAGCTCAGCTAGAAAAAGTCATCTCTGCCTATGGTTTGCACGTTTTCAATCAACAATTCCTTAGGATGTTGGATTTTTAGGATTTTCTTTTATAATCTTAGGGGTAGTTATAACTGAATTTTCTCTTCTCCTTCTTGAGCTGCAAAGTAACAGGACCAAAAAGTGGGAGGGTGTGGGTGAGATGCTTTTTGCTCTGAAATGAAACCCTCAGATGATGAATGCTGAGCCTTCCATCTTCCCACTCACGTGGGGTGCTGGTTCTGTCTGATCTTGAGCTTCCCCTGCAACTTTCAGGGCTCCTCTCATGTTTGATTTTCCTCTCTTGCCTGGGATTCTTGGTCTAAGATTCACCCACATTGCTGTATTACACTTTCTATATTGGAAAAAAACCAAAAAACCCAACCGTCTCAAGGGACCAGGAGCCCAGTCTGGTGGTCTTCCAGTGGCCTATTTTCACCTTTTCCCTGCCAACCTGTGCCCTCTGGGCTGCTTTGTGTCTCACACCTCTTGGCTGTCTGCAGGTTGTGATGTGTGATTTGCACAGGAGGGAAGGTTCACACAACTACGTGAAACCTAAAATGACTTCATCTTCAGAACTCAGAATTGGGTCTTAGAGGTTATTTTGCAGCTGAAACTCTCATCTCTCAGTTTTCAACACAGGCAGCCATTGCTTTTTATTATTTATGTTTTATAGCACCTTTCAAAAGAGAAAATTAAAATCATTACTCTTTTCCCTTTAAATGAAAATGTAGGTTGAAGCACTGCCTTCTGCATTAACCCAAAGTGAACATGACTCCATCTGTATCACCAAATAGAGGGATTTTTTCCACTTCAGTTCAAAGGTTAATATTTGTCCTAATCTCTCATCCAGCTGGCTCTGTTAGGTAACTTTTGCACATAGGGGAAAAAAATCCCAAAAAAAGGGTACAAGGATTGCTTCCATGTCTACAAATTCTCTCCAGTGGAAAAGAATCTTTCTCCTAGAAAAATATGGTGTAGAGCAGTCTGTATGTTTAATCCTGGCTCTCAGTCCTTCCTGCCATGTATCAACTTTGTTGCTGCTTTCCAAGTATCTTGCTCAAGATATTTTGACGCATTCCAGGTCTCTCCTATCTGTCCTCATGGTGATATTAAATACTCAAAAAAAACCCCCAAAAAACTTACAGGCTTCAGCAGAGTAAGGCCAATGTGTCTATTAAATTGTTCTTTGCAATATGAGAGCTAAAGAAATGCAGTTAGTTACAATATGAAATTATGATGACTGCTGGAGCGAAGAGCACTTCCAAAGCACGGAGACAATGGCCAGAAGAGATACAATCTCTTAAACTGTTTAAAATTAACATATTGTACTAAACCAAAATTAGGCATAATTGCAGCACTTAATATAACCTGTCAAGAGATGTTTTAATGAGCTCTGTTCATACTGCTGCCAAAGAATGATTTTTTTTCTGTTCTATTTCAAACTGTAATTTCACACCTTGAAAAATTATTTCTTGAATACTAGTAATATGAATTAATGGGATGTTTGCAAGGACAATAGTCATCCTATTTTGGCCTAATATGGTACATTTTTTCTTCATGGGGATAGATTCTAAACCAAAAAAAAAAGTACAAATGCTTTGCAGAACAGAAAAATATTTTCAGTTTTCTTTTGTGGTAAAAAACCCTAAATAATAAATCATACCTGAGGTGGCAAACCCAATAGGTTTTGCAATACTAATTACTTAAGAGATTTTTTTTCTGACAGGGTAGTAAGCACATAAGCTTCTTTTAAGACTGTGTAAAAGTACTGGGACAAGCAGTCTATAGATCTATTTTTATTATGCAAGTTTAATTAGTGCAAAAAGTAAGACAGCATCATAAATTACTTAAAATGTATTTTTCAGTTAGTAATTAAAATTAATTTGGGTAACACAGATCATGGCTTTCTTATTTACTGTGTCTGAGTTATTTTTCCCTCAATATTTGCAGTAAGCTCCCTGCTGAATCTATACATACCACTGAGCACCTTGTTCCTCTACCTTGTGCATTAATGCTCCTGATCTATTCTGTTTAATTCTGTATTTAAATGGACTTTTAAAATCATTTTGCAGGGGGTTCTTTACTGCTGAGGAATTTGCAGAGACAAATTTTACAGTCTATTTTTTCATCATGAGGATAACCCAAGATAATTTTTATTTTGAACAGCAACTTGCTGTTGGGGAAAGCAGGAAAGAACCACAGCGAGGTCTTGGTGAGGATTAAATCCAATTTCTGTCTGTTCCATTGGAAGCTGCATCTCTGTACCAATAACTCTGCAATACAGTGGGAAGAAAACAGATGTTGTTGTGTGAATACCAGCACTCCTTAAAAAGGCATTAAAGCAGAACTATATGAGATTCAAATTGAGTGGACCAGTGGTGGAATCCCTCGTGCAAAGCCAGTCTATGAAAAGGAGCGAGGTCAAACAGAAGAATCCATTTAGGGTGTTATTTAATTAAAGTTTCATCACTGAGGTCCACAAGTTTCAGCGAATAATAAGGAAAGTTACGCGCTCTCAGGAGTGCAGCGCACACCTTCAGCAGTCAGCTTTACAGTAGAAATAATCTCCACACAAATTACTTCCTAGATATCATTAGGAGAATATTGGGCAGTACATTTGTTATTCTGTGGGAGTCTGCATATCTCCAAGGACAAGAGCTCTTGCTAAGCAGTGGATATTTATGTGGAAACAATCCAATATATCTGATAGTCAGGAGATTTTGTGCCTTAGTTACCCAAGATTTCTCTCTTAAAAGCCAGTCTAATGCACAAACACTTTGGTAAGTTTGTTTCTCAAATAAAGGTATTCCCAACAAACAATAGAGGTATTTCTGCGCTGCAATGTTTATATATTTATTACAAAGATAAAGTTGAGAAATTATTAAAGGCCTTGATTTCCAGGTAGGAAGCCTGTAGCTAAGTCACCTATCCTGTATTCTATTACAGGTGTATCAAAGGCTTTTCACCATCAAAGAGTATGGCTGCAGAAATTTTTTTACCCTGTGTTCTTTGATGTGTTTTCTAGATTTTGATATTTTCTGCAGCTGACGTTTTCCATCAAAAAAGGACAGATGATGAATTTCCAAAGACCTTTAGCTTTCCTTATACCTTTGCAGATAGATACTCCCGCAGAAATTTACTCAAAATACATTATGACCACAGTCAGAAATTTAATGTCATGGTTAGGGATCCTCTGCTCTTCAGCTGTTCAGATGCTTACAGTTAATATCTACACAGTTGCATTAAAAAAACGAGAAAGGTTTCTGTTATTTGTTATGGTTTTTTAATATTTAAAAAGAGAACTTCACAGTTAGCAGCGTAATTCATTAACTTTTTATGATAGTCTTGTAATTTTATTTTTCTGAAGTAGAAAAAAAACTTTAGGGACTTCTGTCCATCAAGAATTTGATAATTTTTTCTATCAAGCTGAAGTCAAACATACAAAAGGTTGGAATACTCAGTGATTAAATCAGTGTTAACAGAAAAGAATAAAGATATATCAGTCTTATTCCCAGTTCAGGGGGAAAGGTCACCAGTTTTAGAATTAACATTTAGAAATGTGGATCAGAATAAAATGGGGGAAAGTAATGGAACATTCAGCATTGCATTTAGACATCAGACTCCTTAATAACCCTGAGACAGATTTAATAAAATAAACATTTACAATAAGCTTCCAGAAAGTGAAAATATGTTAACTGATGATGAAAAAAAAAAAAAGTTAATCTGCTGGTTTTATGTCCTTATAGAAGAACTGACATGAGATCTGAAAATATAAAATAAGTGTTAGCAAGGAACAGAACCCTGAACTTCAAAAACTTTCTAAAATTATCAGTGTTTATTAGAGTGTTTGGGAAGGGATCATGAGCTTAAAATATCAAGAATGTAGGAAGAAAATGCAGAAATGTCTGAAACTCATGTAGGAAAGCATTACTGAGTTTAAGGTTGATATCCTTGGTCTCTGCACCTGGAACTGCTCTGGTTTGGTTCTGTGTGTATTTCTCTCCCATCAGCTGACAGGAGGCATTGAATGTGTGAGGCAGAGTCCAAACTGTTTGCTGTCTGGGGAAAGAGAAAACTGAATAGAATCATGGAATCATTTAGGTCAGGAAAGACTTTTAAGGCCACTGAGTCCAACCATTAACTCAGCACTGCCAAGGCCACCACCAGACCATGTCCCCAGATGCCACATCTGCCCAGCTTTTGAACACCTCCAGGGATGATGGCTCAGCCACTTCCCTGGTCAGTCTGTTCCAGGGCTTGAGAACCCTTTCAGGAGAAAAGTTTTTTCTAATATCCAGTCTAATCCTCCTGTGCTATAAACATGGGACCATTGCTTCCTGTTCTACTGCTTGTTACTCAAGAAAAAAGGATGACCCTGCCTGCAGCTGGCTACCACCTCCTTATGGGGGCTTTTAGAGCTGAGCTCTCCCCTGGGGCTCCTTTTCTCCAGGATAAACACCCCCAGCTCCCTCAGCTCCCCCCCTCAGACCCTTCTCCAGCCCCATTTCCTTCTCTGGACATGCTCCAGCACTTTAATGTCTTTATTTGTCATGAGGGGCCCAAAACTGAACAGGGAACAGGATGATGACCATTTTCACAATCTCAGTATATGTTTTAGTCATTTAGAAAATAACCACAAAAAAGCTGGCTTAGGAATTCATGTTTCACTGTCTGCTCTGTCCCATTCTCAAGTTTTAAATGACTTTTGGCTGTGTTGTTCCTTTCTGCTTGCCTTATTACCTAAATTACTGTCATTTGTCAGACTGCAAGGGTTTTTTTAGCTCTCTTAATGAACACTGACCCCACCCCCCAAGGACTGGCCAGGTTTTGTTTATCTGTAATGACTTTCAGGTTCCTTCTGCCTACCTGTCTTTTAATTGCATATATTTATCCTGAAAGCCCAGCTATGACCTATGTTTTAGCTATGTTTATAAAATGTGGATTAGGTAGCAAATATCTCCAAAGCCAGTGTTTTTAAGGCCAATGTGAATATAAACACTTCCTAAAATTAGTAGCTGCTTCTGAATCAGTGAGATATTGATACAGATGCATTATCCATATGTTTGCTATTCCCTGGATGCTGCAGTGGGTAAGATTGCTTTCCTTAGTGCTTTTCTATACTTCAGAGTGCAAAAGTGCCCTGAAAATATTAGCTGACATTCTGGGCTAAGTACAGAACAGATATGGATTTCTTTCCTCCAAAACTAATAAAAAACCCCTTCTAATATGCTTATATACAACTTTCCTTGCTCCTGTATGATATCACAGCTCTAAACACTATCTCCCTAAATTTCATTACTCAGTGTTGGCGTTGTTAGGAAGTGAAAATTCCTGTTAATGTAGCTTGAAAGATGACAACTTAATAAACTATGAAGACTATGGTTTAAAGAGGAGAAACAAATCACAGGTGGAAAGGATCTGAAGCATCCCATTCCGTGATTTTTATGTCTTTATCTGTAACATTCTTTCTTTTATACAGAGAAAAATAGTGAAAGAAGGAGAAATAATATCAAGACAAATGTTCAGATTGCAGCTTATTTCTTTAACTGGGACAAAATACGAAAAACTATTTATTTCAAAAGTGAAATAGATTTAAAATTACATGCACTTGCTAAAATATACTAGTTAACTAACTGGACAATACCATTCTTTTCCATAAAACTGCTGAGCCCAATGTATAGTTACTTATCTGGGACAGGGACTACTCTGATCTGAGCCAGTTTTTTTATCACAACTAATGTATTGCTGTTCCAACGTTTGATTTCAGTGAGTCAAATATTTCTGTTGTACTTTCTGGCATGCAGAGGCCTTTCCCCTCCCTACTTTAATGAGATTGCAGCCCTAGCACAAAAACCCCATAGCCTTCAGAGGAAGGTAAGAATTGCTGCCACTGCTGTCCACCTGCAGCAAAGACAGCATAGAAATCCTCCTCAGCACTGCACAGATTCCTGAGAGAGCAAGGGAAACCTGGAGTGGATATTGTAAATAAACATCTTTGCCGTGATTTAGATTCAGACTTGAATGCTTGTGTTGCACCAGTGTTTTTCCACATGAGAAATACAAATTGTGGCATCATTTGGGGTGCAGGGTGCTGCTCTCCTTTTTCTAGATATACCTGAAGATGGCTGGTAAAAAGTGAAAGTGGTCACTTTATCCAAACACAGGTGAATCTTCTACCAAAATCCAGGGAGATTTTGGTAGAACTGCTGTTCATACCCTCCCCAGAGGCATTATTTGTTGAAAAACAATTAGTAAATGTATTTTACTAATTTTGTGATAAGGCTGCTGATAGAGATTAGATACCAGCATATCATGCTTCAGCCAAAATAAAAAGATTCTTAATTTGAGCATCAGGCTGTCCCTACTGACCTTTCAGCCAGGAATCTTCAATATTTTGTAGATCTTAAATGGAATATTATAAAAATAACACTGTTGGGTTTTTAAAAATGCTTTTCTCCCTCTTGATGCCCTCAAGATATGTTTCAAGTCTTTGTAATCTTTGATTTTTTAAAAATCTTGTTGAAGAAGAAGTCTATGAGGGGCAGTATGGTAGGGGGAAAGGGCAAACAAGTAGTCAATACTTTTAAACACAAAAAAGATCCTTCCCTCAGGTTTTCCAAGATATTTTGCATTGGCCTTGTAGAAGTTAATGAAAGCATCTCCAGCACACTGAACAGGATCAGAGTTCACTTCTGTGCTGAGTACTTTTGAAACTCCTTTCCCATTTCTACTTAGCAGCTACCTTAATTTTCCTTTCCCTGAGTAAGTAAACAGCTTTAAAAATCCTTGTTAGAGCACAAACCTGGCAGGCTATTTGCCCTCTTCCAGCAGGAAAGTGCAGAAAGAGGCAGCCAGACCACCTGCCATTGCTTAAATCACTGTGACTATTAGGTTAATTTTAATTCACTTAAGTTCAGTCCATGTCTGTCTTTCTTTTTCCACCCAGATGAGCAGAGGAAACAGGTGGAGGCTTTTATTACTGTAATTAGATGTATCTTAGCAGTGTGTGAGGCAGAGCTGACTGTGGAGGAGGAGAGCATTTCATGCTGGGGTGGGTGAGTACAAGTTTACTGTCCTTGCATAATGTGGTGATTTTAATGGTGTCTACACTGATCAGACTCTGAAATACACAGAAATGGGGTGGGGTTTTTGTTGTGATTGATAAAATGCAAGCTCTGTAGTAGTAAGTCCTCACACTGGCTTATGAAAGGCAGCTTTTTTTCTGCAGTAACCTTTGTAAAGCTTCAAAACTGCCCTGAAACCTTCATCACTTTGAGGTCCAGCAGCATTTTGGCACAGTCCCCACTGTTCCCCTTTTTGGGCATCCCCTGCAGAGGTGCCAGAAAACACCTCCATTTCATTTGTCTCCTGGGAGTCTCACTGAAGCCAACACAAAAATCTAATCAATGTGTTTGTTGTTCCAGTGCATTAAATTACTGAGGTGAAAAAAAAAAAAAAATAAAGGAGTGTAACACATTTTTAAAGACATTAATTTTCCTTGACTTCTCATTTCTGTCACTCTGCTGTTATGGAGGAGGCCCTTTCTGTACAGTATTTGATCTCTTCTATCATTGTTGTCAATGCTTGACAAATGATACAGGATATTAATGAATTTTTTAGGACTTTTAAATTGAAGAAGCTCATTTTCACAGGAATTGTTAAGAATATGATGGATACCTTTAGTAATTTTATTTTTGAAGCTAGATTTCCTGTTTGTTCACCCTTCTGGTTTTGTCTGTTTGCAAACAATAGGGAGACATTTGCATTTTTGAATCCTATTGAGCTTAGAGTTATTCAAAGGAAAGATTTAAAAGTTATAGACATTTATTCAGTAGCATTAACGAGTGTTTGTCAAATTAATATTTAGATGCAATAAAGTTTATGCTATTTACACTAATAAAAGAGATGTAAACTCAAGTTCCTGATAGTAATATCAAATATGACACTAGAAAGAGTATGGGACTGAAAGCTGAAGAGCTTAGTGTTTATTTGTTTAATAATGGATTGATTTAAAGACTCATTTCCCCTGATATTTAAGTACCTTTAATGCTCTGAAATTTTCAATGAGAGTGATGGCTGCTGTAACAAAGTAAAACAGAAAACAATAACCAGATTGCCACAGATCCTTTTAACAAAACTGAAAGTTCTGTTTCTTTCTCATTGCCTATAGAAAATGAACTTTTAAAAATAATTTCATTAGTCCCTTTTCATACCAGGGAACCTTTGCTGAGAAAAACTAATCTATGGACAAGAAATAATTGCTGTTAAAAAAAGCAAACAGAATTTATCTGACAGATAAAATCATAGACAATATCTTTGTATTATCTAAATATGAATCAGTAAAATATTTGTCATTTCATAGCTTTAAACTCGGGGTAAATGTTTTCAGCCGAAATCAGTCTTTTAAGAAAAGTTCTAAACTCCATCCTGCCCTCCCAGCAATCATGCTGATGTCAACTCTGAAATAGCACAGAAGAACCCCAAAATTCTCATTTTTCTCAGTAACAGGGCCCTGGCCAGGAGGAGAACAGGTAGTGAGAGAGCTTTGATTTTGGAGGGTTGGGATGTGATCCCTTCTTTCCCAGAGGTTTATTTCAGCTTATAGGATGGGGAACCATTGGCATGAAGGTTCAACACCTCCCAGGAGTATTTGAAGGCTTTGTATGCACTTAAAAATGCTTGGAGCTTTTCCTTGAAACCTTAATGAACCTCCTTTCTATTACCAGTTAAAGGAACTGCATTAGTAAAACATTTGAAAAACCATTAGGTCTAAACCCTAAGCACATGAGGCAAAGGCAATATTATGGTGTAATTGGTTTAGAATCCCTCAGTTGTTTCCCACATATTTTTCCACAGGCCTTGTAGTTGTTTTTAGTTTTCTATAATTATATTTTAATTTTATATTTGTAGTTTTCTATGTTCCTAGAATTAGTCTTAATAATTTAATCTGTGAACTCTGTGACTTCTTGCCTTTCCAGACTATGTTATAAAATTCATAAACCTAGTAAATTAAAAACAGATTTGTACATTTTGCACTTGAGCTGAAGACTTTAACTACAACAATTCAATTAATATGAAACATATCCAATACTTTATTTTACCTTAATGAGTGCCATGTTCTTCCCTCTCTCCCTTGCTCTCTTTCAGCCAAGTGAAACAAGAACATGGTTTTCTTCTTTTCAGTCTAAATATGTGAAGCCATTATTTCTGCTCACACATGAGTATCATATCACAAACACCCCTCTAGTGCACCACCTTTTGTTTAAGAGGAAAGAAAATAATTAAAGACTCATAAACATAACTCTGTTTCAAACTTTGTCTTGAGGTTTTCCTGGCAGTGGATTAATACCTTGCCTATCCTCCACTCTTTCCTCACTCATTTAATTTTGAGATAAGTTACCAAGACTCCATTTTTTACATGCAGGAAAAGCCAACTGTTATTCATATAACTTATACAGTTTTCACAGATCCTGTGTGTAACACTTATTGGTTGCTAATTTTCTTACTACTCCATTTATTGGTCAGAAGGTGTTTTGTGTGTAGGTGATAAAGTTTGGGTTGTTCACCTTTTTCTTTTGTGGGTTCTGATGGAACAGGTCTAATGTTTATCCAGGTGCACTTGTTTTTTCTCTGAGAATAAATTGTTGTGCTAATGAACTTTTCCTACTCAAGATTGTTTCGTATGAGAATTTGCAAATTATCTGCACTTAGCTAAAGTAGCAGGGCCTAATCCATATTTTATAGGAGCTTCCTTTCATAACATCTTTTGCTTGTCTGCAACACTCCAAGGCCTGACCTTAACCCCAATTTTGACAACAAGCAAAATGTGTGAATGGTTCCAGATGAGTTCCCACATTTGTAACCTTTGTAAAGCTGCCAACCAATTAAAATAGCCAAATCTTCATCTTCCTGCAGCTCTGAGCTGCACTGGAAATGGGAAATCAACCTGGATTTCCTCTGGTATCTTCCTCATCCCATTCACTTCTCTTCTGGGAGACTCCTACAGGGCTTTAACCAAAGATATTCCCTTGCTTATGTGAATGTTAAATCCACTTGACCAGTGTTGAAGCAAGCATATCCAGAACCGAGAAAAAGAGACATTTCGAGAGAGCTTTTGAGAAACAAGATAATTAATAAAACATTTTTCTTCTGTTTCTTCCACTTTATTTTTCTGACTGCTGACTTAAGCAGGCAGACAGCACAGGTGCTGCTTACCTGCAGGGCTTTGCAGGACATGTCAATATGTCCTGGGGGACAGCAGAATGCTGGAATGCTCCTCACCCTCCCTCTGACATGGACACAACTCCTGGGCCGTGGTGTTTATGATTGCACTGATAAATTATCTATTTTTACAACCAAGTTGTTTTATGAATATTTCATTTTATGCAAAGCACTTGTCCTCCTGAAAGCAAAAGTAACTGTTCCACATTTTTTAGCTTCGGTTGCTAAAAGATAGGTTCACTTGTTTCAAATACTTGACATAGGGATGCTAATTTATGCCAGTCTTTTAGCTCTGGGATTGATCTGCAAAGTTATTTCTTTAGAAAACTTTACCTTGCCTTTAGATGTCAGAAATGTTTTCCATGCTTCCCTTTCACATAATTCTGCATTTTAATGAGTCACTTCAGCAATTATTATGGTGTTTCTGCATCACTTTTATATAAAAAGAAGTTAGAAATGATAAAGGATGAGGAGTGTTAGAAATACTGTATAGTTCTTGAATTTAATTAGCTAAATTTTATTTGCCATATTTTGTCTCTTTTTATGTTTATTTTTTAAAAGTGTTTGCATGTTTCTGTGATATACTCACACATCAATTAAAGGACTTAATTAATGGATTAATGCAATAAGTTACAAGAAATCAAAATCAGTTTAAAAACTAATAGTTATCACAAAGTATCATTGAAATCTGTCATGATGTTGTGGTCAGTAATCTACTTTGATAGCAAAATTGGACATGGATTATCAATAGAGACATGTAAGAGAGACTCAAGCAAGGGCTTCCACAAACTCCATCTGTGGAAGAAATTAGTTCTTACTGAATCCTAAAAACAAATTATGTCTCATACACCACAGTGGTTCTTGACTGTATGGGATACAGTATTAAAGAATGGAAATTTGACTGTAATTTACCACTGTAATATTTCATAACACTTGGATTTGTAGTATTCACATGAGAAAAGAAATTTTGGAAGGAGCAATTTGAACCATGTTGCTAATTAGTTAATAACAGCTACTGCTGGCAGCTGAGCCTGGGGCTGCTCAGCTGGGCCATTCTTCCCAAGATTTTCAGTGCTCAAGAACACAAATCGAGCTGAGGGCAGATACTGCTACAAGTGCATGTACACAATGATCTGATGGCTCTTGGCCTGTGCCAGTAGCATCTCTTACCCAGAGTTATTGACCCAAGATATTAAGCCATGCATCAGGGCTTCCAAGAGCCTTATTCCCATTAATGAGCATCCTTAGCAGAACAAAGGCATTGGTTCATAAAATCAGGAGCCCAGCCTGGTTTCCAGTAGCATGTCAAGACCTTCTTTCAGCTGTTCCTCTTCAAACATCAGTCATCAGCTCTGTGGCTTGTGATCCCCTGTGTCTGCAGAGCCCCCCAGTCTGAGGGTGTCCAAAAGGAAAAGGGAACTCTTTTTCACGGTTCATTTGGAATCAGTATCCATTTCAGAATGTACTTGCTCTTCCATTTTCTAACTGAAGGATACACCCGGATATACAAAGGCAAGAGAGACAGGAAGAATGACAAAAGGACAGGTTCTGATTTGACCCTTGAAGGCACCAGAGGGCTTTTCCATGGATGTGCATTTAATAAAAACAGAGTTCCTCACATCCCATCCACATTTTGTGATTAAAGTCTGGAGTTGGGATCGTCCATATGTATTAAAAATGTGCCTTCCAAATTTCCTTACCTTATGGAGAGAGAGAATCCTATTACAAAGCTCTGCTTTATGTTGGAAATTCCTGTGGCACCTCTCAGAATGATATTTTTCAGAGTTTAACACATCATAGTTTGATGATACTCTGTTTTCTTTATGTACCATGAATAATTTCAGAGCAAATATGCTCCAAAGTCAGATGAGACCTTGATGATAAAAACCTTGAAAGACTTCTCTGAACTCTGCCAATCTGAACAGGCACTGATAGGAACAGGTAAAATGTTTATGAAGGACTCACATTTTCAGTGCAGATTCTAAGTCTGGTACTGAATAAATCATTGCAGTTACTTTTTTTTTTTTTAATAGTACAAAGAGCAGAGTTCTTCATTCTGCCCAAAACTGAGTTGTCTCTTTGTCTCTCATGGAAGTTACAAACCAGAACCGCAAGGATAAAAATACTTTAAATAAATGGTGCAAATGTGATGTGCTGAGGAAGGTCAGGGCTGCGTTTTAAGGGGTTTGTTTGGGGGATGAAAGGATGGTTTGGGGATGAATTCATTTCAGACTCCATATTAACAGAAATAAACCCAGGTTCTTTTTCTTTGGGATTCAAAATTTTTGTTTTTCCAGTGTTAGTTTCTGATTCACAATCACTAAGGGAAAGAGAAGATAAGGATACACTGAGAGTAAAGAACATGACTTCTATTCTTGTCAAGTGCTGACAGTGGGGGTCCTTTTTAATTTATTTGTTTAACAGTTCTGTCTGCATATATTAACTAGGATGTCTGAAGTGATGCACCTTTTTTCCTCTTCCTCTTATCTCACCCTTTAAATTCTCTCCTTGCACTGTCAGTGCTCAAATTGTAATTTAGGTTAATTATTGAAGGGAAAAGAGGGATTCAAACCCTTTTATTAATTATAGTTTATGATTTCAGCTACATTTAGTAAAGACAGTCATATAAACATTCCCATTTTGGCAGGGAACAAGTCCTTTTAAGTTGTCTTCTGCTGGAAGTATTTCTGTTGAATCCTGAATAGGATCAATAAATGTATTTTTAATGCACAGGAGGTTACTTTTTATTTAAGCAGCAGATTCTTAAAATATTTAACATCCATTCCATTCTCTGGTGAAATGTTCTTCTGTTTCTTAGCAGTACATTTTGACCTTGGTGTTATTGCAGACAGTATTTCTGCTTTGTCTCATGGCAAGAGCATTCTAAAAAGAGATGGCTGCTTATTAAACCCATCAGTCGTGGAAGCATGAAAACATAATGCTAATATACAACTGGCTCTGCAGGTCAGATCTTTGCAGGGGAGACCTTAGAGAATAGCCAATATCAACAATACTGCTTTGAATTGCATCAGCTGAGTGTCTGAGCCATCCCCTCAAATGAAATTGCACAGCACTCGCAAAAAGCCTCTCTCTGAGGATTTCCCTGAAGGCTCCCAGTGAACACCACATGGGTGGGCTGCTTAAGCTCTTGTTCTGCAAGCCTTCACTTGTGCTAATAATCCCATTGAAGCAGATTATTTTTATTATTGGGTTTAAGCCTGGGTGTCTGATCACACAAATGGAGCAGCCAGGATTGTGCTCTTCAGTCTGAAAAATGAAGAATTATCACAGTATAAAGTCCCTAACAGAAGCTCCTCTAATCTTTCCTGCACTTTTTCAGTGAAGGTTTAATTTAGCAGGATGTGATGGATTTTACACTGTTCAGCATCTGGCTCTTTGCTGATGAGCAGAAAGAACCCGATTTCATTTGTTGTTGGAGCTGTATGCAAGGAACACTGCTGATCCCTCCATTCCTTTCCTTGCTCATACTATCAGTTGAGATTCAAAAATTAAGTTGACTGAAAACTGTAGGTTGTTTTTTTACTTGCTTGCTTTGTTTTTTGAGATATCTAGAAAGAAAAAGTAGAAGAGGAAGCAAATTTACTGCTTTTAAATTCAGCAAAACAGTTGCTAATTTCCAAACTTTAAAGATGACCAGCAGAAATTTGTAGCCAGAGGATCTGATGAATTTCAGAAACTGCTTCTTCCTCATGAAAAAGTCTGCAAAAGTGTAGGGGAGAAAAAAAATTTCTGAACTCTGAACATTTCTACTGTATCCATACAGCGTGACCTTCAAAAAATCATGTTATGCCAAAAATTATACTTCCAAAATTGACTTGTTAGGAGTTTCTCTGCAAAAAGCTACAGTGGACCTCTTCCTAGTGTCATAACAAATGGAACTAGCAAGACACCATAATTCTCCTGGGAGTTGACCCAGACCTGCCTAATTGAATTTTTCAAGGAGGAAACACTGAATTGCCTAAACTCCCTCTGTAGAATGGTCAAAGCAGTTCACTCTTTTAACTCTCTCCTGGAGTTACTGAGGTGCATTTGTACTACTGAGGTGCATTTGTAGAGAAGCTGCAGCTATTCCTCTCTCTGCATCTTCCTCTGTGTTGTTTTAGTTTTCAGCTTCAGAATTCATGGCAGATGTGGACAGGGTGACATTGTACTGCTGCTTAGCACTTATCCAAAGCTCATCTACAGCAATCCACGTGTGCTTGAGTGAATTCCTTGTTTATCCCTGGTGTAAAGGGTATTATTAGCTACAGTGGGACCTCCATAGAGCTGGTGTCATCCTGCAGGAGCCTTTGGACCTCAGAACTGCAGTGATTTTTACACATCTTTGGTTTATCTTAGATAAGTATAATAGCAGAGTTCCAATACTTCAAGTGTCACTTGAGAAAACACCATGAGAGGAGGGGCTTCCCCCTCTTTCTATTGTTATTGTTGTCTGCCATTCTTAAAGCTTAAGCAAAGCAATCTTAAATCTCTTTCATGCTCTGATATTTCTGTAAAGTAATCTCTGGATTTTTTTTCAGCACTACAATAAGCTGTACATCACTTTTCCTGATGACAAGGATGACTATGACAGTGT
>VWYP01033526.1:0-25287 GCA_013400435.1 Pycnonotus jocosus
TTTTTTTTCCTTTTTTTATTATTTTTCTTATTATTTTTTCTTGTGTCTAGCTTGTGTGCCTAACAGGCTGAGGTGAAAGAAGAACTTGTGCATTAATTAACGCTATTAATGTGCTATTAATGTGTTCTGCCATTATCTGGGTGCTGCATTCAAATAGTTGTTTTCAGAAAATGAAAAAAAAAAGCCCTCAGCAATATTAGGTTTTTTTTCTGTACAGTATGAATGATGCTAACTATATTTTAGTGTATTAGGTTGTTTTATTTGCATAAGTGTCAGTTTCACCAGGCATCCCATGTTAGTGATCTCCTATATTCCTTAGGAAAATTGTAGCTGGTGATACAATTGTCTTCCATTTATGAATGGGTCTGAAATGGGCCTCTTCAAATATGGTAACCATGTTTTAATGTTCCTCCACTGGGCTCAGCATGTACCAAAATACCCTTTCAAGTAAGGGCTGGTGTTGCTCTGCTTGCATGGCAGGGAACGGGTGGCATAGAACAGTTTCTGGGATGGATTATAATTATTTTACTCACTTCATCTAACTGTTGCTATCCATGCCTTGAGACAGGGAAGGATGGACTTTCTACTCTTGTAGAACTGGAGAGAACATGAAATGTTTCCAGCATGAAGAAGAAATTCAGCAGTCTGCCAAGTTAGCTGTGTTTTTGGAGGCTGGCCTCAGATTTCTTTGCAGCTTTGGTAACATTTGCTTGCATTAAAGCACCTGATCCTGTCCTCTCAGCTTTGGAGGCCCTCCTGCTGCTGTTTAAGTTCTTGATCAAGTTTGGCTGAACTGCTTGGCTGGAGATTGACCAGTCTGATGCAATAGGTATTTTTTTTAATAATCTGTTGCTGGTTTTATTTCCTAGCTGTCCTTTTGACCATGGGTTGAATGTTCAATTCTAGCCTGTCCCCATGGGGAAGATTGACACTTGCTGCTTGCACTTATTAGAATTCATATAAACCTATTCTACATTAGGACTCTGAAGAGATTTAAAAAAAAAATAAAATCTGGTCTTATCCTAAAAAAGAAAAGAATTCACTTGAGCATTTATTCAAGCTGAGGCACAATGAGAGTAAACACTGAATGTATGTAAAATCTGAATTTCTCATTTGGTAAGAAAAAAAAACAACTTCTAAAGTCTTTAAGTTAAAGGTTACCATAGTAAGATAAACAGAAGTAGAAAGAAATCAATCTGCTAGATGAGATGATGATGGGCTCTAGGTGTTGGCCTTCTGTCAGTCTTAGTGTCATAGCAGGTGTTTTGGTGAAGCAATATTGTTCAACAACTCTTGGCTCAACAGGTCACACACTGCAAAGTGGGAAAAACCTTGTTGCTGGTAATAACCTGACCCCACTGGAGAGGGGAAACCTACCAGACCTGTGCTGAAAGGACCTGGGGCATTCCCTGCATGATGATGTTTTATTTAAGTCAGTAGATGGTACCAAAAGAGGTTTTTCCAGTACTGACAAGTACAAAATAGTATGGTCTGAGATGCTTGGGGAAAATACTTCGTCTCCCAATAAGCAATTCCATGGCAGGATTGCTGAATTTCCCAAAGCAAAGATTATGGAGAGGTGCATGGCATTCCATTAGCCTGAAAATAGTGCTGTGGAGGAAGGTGGGTTTGTACTGATCCTGGTAGTTCTTCCCAATCCATAGGTCATGGCAATTAGTTTGTCTTCTTCTAAAAATTAAAACCTAATTTGGCCTGACATGAGCCACTGAACAGACCATTAAAAAAATTTGTTTTGCTAAGCATTTCTTTGTCCAGAATGCCAAATAAAAGGAGGGTTTCACAAATGTGCTGTCTGAATGAGACTGGAAAAACTCCATGGCTTTTTATGGGCATTTTGGAGTACTCAGCACCACAGCTGAACAGATTCAATGGTAATGACCTTTCTAGTCCACATTTGGACTTAAATATGTGTGTCCAATATTGAAATAACATTTTGGATGGTGAGAATATTAGAAACATCATTAAAGTCTGGAAGGGACTCTCTCTCATGAAGTCCTACCCAAAACTGTGCTTTCCCACACTTGCCTTCCTAAGGTGCTCCAGATTTTTGTATAATTGCCTGGTGACTTGGATAAGGTACTGATATCATTGAAAAAATTCCATCCAATGAAGTGGATAGGCAGAAACTGTCCCTCAGAACCCAAATTTAAACCAATTTGACCCTCTGAATAAGCCACACTTAGTCTTAACCAATAAATGATACCAATGGTGCTAAAGAAACAACCCAAACCCAGCAAATCTAGAATTACTAATTATTTTTCTACAGACTCTTGGATTCTGCTCATGCACTGCACTTTTTCCAAGAGAGAAACCTGGACCTTGGTGAAATTTGTTGTGCTTCTGCCATTGTTTTCACAGGAATTAACTTTATATGGTTGACACAAGTGACAAAAATGCCTGCCAATCTTAATTTACTTGTTTTAAATTATGCCCTCTGTGTCTCTGTGTGTGGAAGAAAATGCCACAAAGAGGAGTCATGCTGGTGGGCAGACAGCTGGTGAATAGGAATCTTGTTAGAAACAGAATTTGGGTTTGGATATTTTCTTGCTGTCATTAGGATCTCAGTCAGTCTTTAGTCTTAGTGCTTTTCCTTGAGCGATATATACCAAAAAAGCAAACAAAACACTCTTCTGTATTAAGGTGTTAGTCAGCACAGAGCTCTGAGAAAGGCTGCCATGAAGAGTCATATTGGCTGAATTTTAATAGCTCATGCATTGTAAACACTGAAATTGGATATGCCACTGAAAGCTGCTCTTTGGCAGTCTCAGCTTGCATGGCTTGCTTTTACTCAGCAGATCACCACAGGTCCTGCTGATCTTCCCCTGACACCACTTGAACAAGATCTTTCTAATGGACACTTTTTTTTTTCCTTATTTTACTTACTATTCCTCCCCCCACACCGTGTAGTAGGTATTAACATGCTTTCCTTGGAAAATGGAGCATGCATTTCATCTCCCCCTATTTCCTCCTTCAGCAAATTTATTTTAGTGCCACAGCAAGAGAAATGCTATCTTGTGCTGCTCGGTGGTGTAATATTCAAATGGGTGATATGCTTGAAGCTGCCATATTGGGCATTGGCAAAAAGAAAAAAAAAAAAAAGGGGGGAGAAAAAAAAGGGTAAGAGAGTCTTATTTTTTTGAGAGAATTTAGCCCTGAAGGCGCTCTGTATCCTGTAGCTGCCCTGGTCTATCAAGGGGAGCTTAGCAGCAAGATATAATCTTAAAATTCAGATGGCAGCAAGTTTCTGATTTTTTCCAGCTGGCAGGATCTGGGGTGCAGCCCAGGCAGGCCGTGCTGAGCAGTTCTTTGCTTGGCTCTCACACACGCTGTTCAGCTCTTCCATGCAGCTGGAGGTGTTCACTAGTGAGGATGGCATGAAAAGTGTGTGTGGGGGATGCTGTCTGTGTCAAAGTATGGGCTCTTGAAGTCTGTGCTTGTGTTTTAAATTTGCATTCAAATCTGCCAGTCATACCTAAAAAGATACACTCACGAAGCAGTTTGGCTTGAGAGATTTTTTTTTTATAACTTACCTTGTGGTCTGAACAGACTGACATTAGAAAAATGACATCACAGCTGTTTTATGGGGTCAAAAAAAAAAAAGAAGAAAAACTGTGTGAGGAATCTTTTTGGTATAGGTTTACTTAACAGTGTTGAGCACAGTGAAAGCTGCTGTAGACTTTAGGTTTCATCAACAGGCCTCTACTGCCAGCAATCCTGCTGTGATATGCAGAGCAGTAGTTAAAAAACCATGATAGAGGCTTAGTTTTTCTCCTGTGCACCTAACTATGAACGTCATAAGTTTGTTTTACTATTATTTCAGAGTATATATTGCAGTCTATCTAACTTAGTTATTAGAGTCAGTGAAATTATATTTGGAAGAGCTCTCTGAGCAATTTGAGGTAAAAACACAAGAAGAATGACAACTGATGAGTTCATGTCTGATTTGGATGGGATTTCCAAAGCAGGATCTCCCCAGAAGGATCACAGCGTTGGTTTTGGGGCATAGCTTTTAGGGAAACTGCCTGTAGTAGTTGGGAAGGGAACTCCTTTTGTGCTTATGCTTGTTCTTAACCAGTATTCATTATACTGTTCCTTACTGACAGAGGTCTTCTTTAATTCAGTTTTTAGGATACATAATTGTACTGCCTGAAACATTGCTGTTCCCATTCAGATCAGCCCCTGTCTCTAAAAGAAAGGGCCAAATTTTGAAACTGGCTAGATAACTGCAGATTATGCTACCTCTGTGTACTTGTGCTTTGTAGATTGACCTCTCTCTCAAGTGTAGGAATTTTATTCCAACAACGTCACTTTTGATAGGAAAGAAGATATGAGATGTTGAGCTCTGAGCTGGTAGCACAGCAGGGTTTTCAATAGGCATTGGCATGGATTGGCAGTGGTTTTGTGATAGTCTTTGACAGCAATAGGGGATTTATATCTCATTTCTAATAGTGAAATGTATATTACAGATGAAATGTTTTACTCAGCAACCATCCTTTTGAACATTGGCTTCTTCAGTTTAGGTTTTTCCCAGGCTGTGTTTGGACACACAGAACTTGGAAGGGTGGCATGATTTTGTACAGTGCATATTGCTGCTGTGACAGTGGAGATGTCACACAGCTGTGTTCCCAAAAGCCAGATCTTTGCTACTGGTTAAATATTCAAAGATGTTGCAACAGTTCAGTTCATAAAGCCATAAAGATAATTATGTTGAAGAATGTTCATAACTAACACTTAAAAAGAGATCCAATATCTTGGGCTGTTTAAGTAAATCATTAGGGGAAAGAAAATGCCACACTGGAAACTTCTTTAACCTTCTCACATTTTTAGTGCAAGTATGGTCCTACAAAGCTGCTTGATTTGGAAACAAATTTACAGAAGTAATTGGCATATATGTGCATATAAATAGGAATAAATGCATTTAAATGGCCATCTTCCAGCCTATATTTAGCAGTGGATCAAGTGCAGAATGCTCTTTCCATATCCTTTATTTCCTTTGAAACAGTACTTTGCATGACGAGTTCCTCTCTGTAGATTGTTCTGTTAACTTCCTTCCATCTGTATCTCCCTTTAGCCCCAGGCTGTTTAAAATGAGACAGTTTTTGAATGAATAATGCTTATGTGATGACTTTTTTATATGATTAAAGAAAGTGTGGGATGATATTTTGGTACCCTTTTTTTCCCCCCACTTCACTAATGATGATATATAGACTGTAAGATTTTCTAAGGAAGAAAGAAGGAATAATAATCTTCCTGTTTGATCCTGTTCCTTGGTAGGAATCAGGTCCTGTTTCCCCTTTGTTCATTTGGACTCTAGCTTTTTCTAAAGATAACTGATACCTGCCTTTAATAGTGATTCATTTGGAGGAAAATATTATCTGTACTTCTGCAAAATTAAAATTATCCTCTAACTTGGACCTGTGGAAAGAAATACCACAAATGTTATTGACATAATCTTAAAATTTAAGAGCTTAATCTCCCTTAATTCAATATCAGGTTACAATTATTTAGCAGTGGTATTTTGCTGCAGAACTCAAATCTGCTATTAATACTGTATTTCAGTAATACAGGGTGTACAGATCTGTTGACAGGGTTTGTGAGTGTCAACATAAAGAAAGGAACATTTTTTCAAAATTACCTGTGACCATATTATATTTGGCCTTTCAGTTATTCAAGCTGAAATGTGAAAGTTAGTTGTTTAATGGAACAGGCTTTCAAGGGTTTTATTAATTATTCAGAGGATAATAAAGGCAAGAGTCAGAAAATGTAATGTTAAACAATGGATCTACTTCATATCTCTGACACTCCATGGAGCTATTTTGAAGTTAATGAATCTCTTTGTTTCACCAAAGAAAATAAACAAAACCCATGAACCACCCTCTAAAAATGTTTTCATTGATACTAATGGAGCTATTGGCATTGGTAAATCTAACTGTGATTTAGAGAATTAGCAGTCTGTCCTCTCAGCTCGTGTGCTGCTCCATTAAAGGTTGAGAAATGGACAGGCATACAGGCAGCCAAAGCTTTAGGTTGCTGAATGAGATATTTTAAAGCAGTCAGAAACTTTAGGGAGTTTAAACATAAATAAATAATAAAAAAACCAACCCAAAAACAAAAATAAAAAAAAACCCCAAAACCCAACACAAGTTTCTTTCTGTAGCACTTGGAGAACACCAGGGATGTCCTGTGACTGAGAAACTAACCCTCCTTGCTTGTTTAATAGAAGTCTTTATTTACTTTAGATCTTCAGGTGAGAACAGAACAGAATTTAAGGTATTGACCAAGGTTTAATAAAATAAATACTAAATGGGGAAAGCAAGCAAAGGCTTCCAAACCTTTCAGCTGTTGAGATGGAATTTTATTATCTATTTCCCCCTTGTTCAAAGTGCTGGGTTTGATGTAGCAGAGTCCTCCAGCATTTTGGTGCCGTGTTGGGTGATGTAGAACAGATGGAGCTGGTTGTGACTTTCACCTTCCCTTCAGCAGAGCAAACCAGGTAATTTCATTAGTCCACCTGTAACACATCCCAGTGGCTGGTCTGAGCCTGCCTGTGGGAGCAGCTGAAGTGTGTGCATGCATGTACAGCTGTCCATCAGGTGAGACCCTGCTTTCAGTGTGCCCAGGGGTGGCACTTGCTGCTGACCCCTGGCCCTGTGTGGTGGCACTGGGGGGAGATCTCTGGGTGCTCTGTCACTGGCACTTTGCCCTTTTTTTTTTTTTTTTTTTTTTTTTTTTTTTTTTTTTTTTTTTTTTTNTCTCTGGGTGCTCTGTCACTGGCACTTTGCCCCTTTTTTTTTTTTTTTTTTTTTTTTTGGAAAAGCAGCACAAAGTTGGTAGTCTGAGTTAGAATTTATCTAGTGTATTTGAGAGAAACTTGAAATTAATTTAGGGACTGAGAGGCGATGGTGGAGAGTCATTAAATTTTTAATGAGTGGAAATGATCAGGCACATCACTTTGTTCATCACATTTGCATCTAGTTTTTGTGGGTTTTTTAAATATCTATCTCTTTCGCATTCTATTATTAAGATTTGTAGGCATGCAAAGACCTTTAGAATTATGGCTCTGATGTGAACTTATTTTCTTATAGCTGTGCTGGGTAGTTGGTAAGGTCAGAGAAGAGTGAGTTATGGCAGCTTCAGCCTTCTAAGGAAACTATTTGCAGTGATCTTTAAAAACAAACAGTTTCCTGTGTGAAATGAGTAGGTCTTGGTTCAGTTGCTGGTAAAGGAATGAAAGCATTGCGTATCAGATAATACAGTTGGGAATTTTCCACATGGTTCATGGTCTCTGTGTTAATCTCAGACATTTAAAAGAGTAATAAGAGGGATTAGTTTTATTCATTTATTCATTCTCTGAAGACATTTCATTCACAGTAGATACAGGTACATTGACAAGAAAGGGGCTTTGGTGATATGTCAGCAGAGTTCAGATGAGATTTGCAATACATATTGGACTACTTACAGTGGAAAACTCTGAGAGAAAAGCCTGCACCTATATATTTCTCCTGAGGCCTATGGAATATATTTGATGATTTTTTTAGAGGAACTGAATTTTTTAATTCTTTCTCTAACACATTGTGGTGAGATAATTTGGTGGGAATCCTGGGAGGAGGTTAATTGTTGCAAACCAAAGTAACAAGTCATAGTAGTTACAGAGGGATCCAAGGATAGCAGTATTAAAAAATAACATGGATGCATCAATAATAAAGTGAGTTGTTCTTGCCATGCTTATCAACTTTCGTTACAACCTTGTGGAAGAGATTTGTTCCTACACTGTGATTAAAAACCTCCCAAGTTTTGATTTTGTGCTGTTATGCTGTTTGCTTTATGTTGGGTTTTGTGAAATGTTTGCTTACAAATAGCACAGAAGTGTAAGATCCTTTATCTGTAGTAGCTTTGTATTTAAAAACCAGCTAAGAAGTGTCTATCTTTGTACAAGTGTGTGTATAGTCATATTTGTCTCCTGTCATCTCCCAACTGATGCTGTTGGACCTTTTTCCAGCGTGTCAAGCAAGCTATTAACACACACTTCAGTTTATAAACATCCTGGTAATTATGTTTCTGATTCCCCACATCTGTGAAATACAACAGACTAAAACTTTTTGGTTTAAAAACCCAATGTAGGATTATTTGGGAATGAAATTCACAACTGAGACTGTGTTCTCAATGTCTTTTAATCTGTACTGAATAGTCTGGGTTGTTGGGTTTTTTTTTTTACAACTCCCAACTTTCATCTAGCACTTAAATGCTGAGCCCATTCTGGGCTTCTCAACACATTTCCCCCTGGTCCTCCACTGCACCTGCTGTGCTGCCATCAGCCATTAATGTTCAGACAAAGCCAACAGCTTGTTAGGACGTGTCTGAGACATTCACTAGTGCAGATGGCATGTTCTGTCTGCCTCTACCTGTAACATCTGGCAGCAGTCAGATGTGAGAAAGCCCAAATGAGAAGGAGGCAGATAATGTTTTTAGGTTGAATTGAATAAATGATTTTTTTTCAGACAAATTATTGCAGTTTGCTTGAGGTCATAAAGGAAAAAAAAACCTCAAACCAACATGAATGGAGGGCAGAATTAGCTTGCTTGGTTGAATTAATTGAATGAATTTATATATTGTGTGGATTTCCAATTCAATTTTTGAGAAATTCTATAAATTGGTTTAGAGCTTAACAGATCAATGCTGTAGTACCTAGGGAGTTTTCTCTTTAACTATCCCCAAGAATCTATCAAACTACACACTAGCAGATGGCTGGAAACAAGTTTTTCTATGCTATTAGTAGCTTTGCTGTTGGTCTTGATGCAGTTTTAAAGTGGTTTTTAATTGTATTTGGGATTGTTCAGATCAGATTCAAATGGCATTGTTTCTTTCTAAATGACCTTGCTGTTGTTATGAAGAGCCTGACAATACAATGACTGACTTTGCCATCTCATCCCATGGACAAGTATATTCAAATTTATTTCTTTCTGAATCAAATACTTTTTTTTTTTTTTTCCCTCATACCTTATCCTTCAAAAATCTCTAGTGTGGTGAGATACACTGTAATGTCCTTCACAAAGCTTGTACCATGCTAAAACTAGAGCTTGGTAAATAGTAAGCACATGTATGAAAAAGCATATCTGTGCAGTGGGCACAATAAAGCTGTAAGCTCCCACTCCATCCCCTCCCAGTTTTACTAAGCACAAGAGAATTTGCTAGATTTGAAAGATGGATCCTGTCAGTAAACCTTAAGATTTGCTGGCCTGACAAAGAGGGAAGAACAGAATAATATAGCTTTTAATCTACAACAATTTTTGACTGTGCTAATAAGTGCTGAACAAGAAGTGAGGAGGACTCATTTCTGGTATCGAAATCAGCTCCTGGGCAAAGAACTCATCCTGTTGCTTCCAAAGTCACTTGGCTTTCAGAATAAATAATACAGACATTTTTAGATATCATTTGTTTTTTTCAGAATCTACACAGTAGAATCTTGACAACACTTACATAAAATGTGACACCATGAATCACCCTTAAGTTTTGGAGAGCTCTTAGTAGAGAGGCATATTTTGTGTTAGCACTTATGAAGTTAAGACAAAATTGCTTAAAAGTCTAATGTCCACTTTTTTGCAGTTTAGCTTCTAAGACTGTTTTTGAGACTGTAAAGTCATCAGGTAGTTCGTCAGCCCTGTGGTATGAGAATAGAGTTTTTAATTAATGCTTCAGCAGCAAAAATGTATCAGTATTCTGTGTCTTTTGCATCCTTCAAACAGTTGTCTTCATTCTCATTTGGGTTGTGATTTTCTGCCTTTCACACACTCTGTTTTCTCCAGAGTAAGAACTAGACTACTTTAGAAACAATGGCAGTCTATCACCTAAAGCAAAACACAAAGATAATTTGTGTTTTGACCTGCTGACCTGTTTGCAGGCCTCATTTTCTCTCTCACTGAAAAGCTCCAGAAATGCCTGTTACAACCTTACAGCTGCTAAAAAGGGGAACAGGAAAATACATAAAGCAGGGTACCAGGAATCCTCCTGGCAATACAGCTGAGCAGATCCAGCTATTGTCAGCTGAGTAGATACTAGTGCTACTACACTTACAAACCCCACGTTCCTAATCAAACTCAAGTGTTTGCTATTTCTCTGAGTGGAGAAATTTGACAGCCTCAGTTAAAAGTGGCAGAAACAATAAGGCAACAAGCAGGTTGTTGGAAAAGGAGAAATGAAGAAAAAACCCAAACAAATAAGTGATCACAGTGGCAGACTTTTTTTTTTTTCCTTTGTTTGCTTCTATTTCATAAACCATAAACTCTGTCAGGCCTTCACAGTGCAGCAACCAAGAAGTGATCCCACCTGTGTAACAAATCATTTCATTGTCTTCAGCATTCTCATAGTGACCAGGATAGGGGTTAAGAGGAAAATGGGCATACCTGCCACATCCAGAGGGAATAACTAAAAATCTGCAGGCTGGTTACTGTTCCCTTTTATATTAGATTTAAGACCAAAGATTTCCTCAATATAGTTCCTTTTTTTTTTTTTTTTCAATCTCTGTGAGCTGTAGTGATTTTTTTAAAATGAGAAACAGAAATATCATTTGATTGCACAGAAAAATACAATATGTGCCAAATGATTGATCACTTTTTGGCCTCGTAATCCTCAGGCAACTATTCTGCAGTGCATTTTTAGGAGCAGTTTTGAGGATATAAATAGATCATCACGATCTGTGGCAATTAGCAGATAAGAAGAAATAACAATCAGCTCTATATACTGGATACGTAGTAAAGCTGGATTTTAGAACCAAAGGGAACACAGAATTTCCCCTTGTAGCTCATGATTCAGCCCCTCTGTGTCAGAATGCAGCAGCAGAGAAGCTGATTTGTGGGATACAGTTTCATGGCATGTTGTGGTTTAACCCCAACAGTAGCTCAGTCCCATTACTGCTGGCCTGCTCTTCTTCAGAAGGAAAGAGTAAAAGGGAGAAAACTCATGGCTTGAGATGAAAACAGCTTAAAACATGCAAAAGCTGTGCATGCAAGCAAAGCAAAACAAGGAATAAATTCACTCCTTCCCAGGGGCAGGCAGGGGCTCAGCCCTCTCAGGAAAGCAGGGCTTCATCACACAGACTTTCATTGACACCTGGTTTTCTATTCTATCCATATGGGTCATCATATTTCTTGGGTCAGTTGGGATCAGATGTCCCAGTTGTGTCCCCTACAAACCCCTTGAACACCTCCAGCTCACTCACTGGTGAGATAAAGAGGGGAAAAGGCCTTGACTCTGTGTATGTTCTGCCTGGCAATAACAGAGGCACTGGTGCCTCATTAAATGCTGTGTGCAGCACAAACCCAAAACATGGCCCCATACTCACTGCTGTGATGAAAATTAGCTCTACCCCAGACAAAACTGTACTTGATACAGTATAGGATGTTGCCTTGCCCCTGGTTATTTATTTCTGCCTACCCTCTGAAGGGGAGATAGAGTTTATCATGAAATGGTTGTCAACGTGGTTCTTAAGAATCCCATACTGTTTCTAATAGGGTACTGATTATTGGTTGGTTTGACCTTGTTTGGGTTAGTGCCACCTGCCCAAGTGAAGATCTACAGACATTTGTTTACCTGCTCTTTAAAGGACTGCTCTCAATGAGAGAACTTTGGGGATTGTGTGCATCAGGTCCATGCAAGCTCTTCTTCAGGCCTAGAGTAGCAAGGATAACAACAACCTCCTACTCCTGGAGATGAGCTGGATCATTTTTTCTTAGCAGGATCTTTCAGTTCCAGACCCAAAAACCAGCTTCTGTGCATGAAATCATGATTATTGAGCTACCTTAGCTGATTCTGCTCGGTTTTCTCTACATCCTGCCTCACTTGGACAATTCACCACTCAGCACATTTCTGTGCATGGCTGTCTCTTTCTTAAAAAGCTTGATTGTATTACAGCTTTCTAAAATTATTTTAATCTAGAAAATATATGTTTTCATCAAATGTTTATGTGACAAAAGTCAGCTTTATAGAAATACACAGCTCACATTGTTGCATAGGAGGTAAATGTTTTTGGATGGGACCTTTCATAAGTGTCTGTCCTGGAGGTAATTTTAGCAGCATGTGGCAAGGTTGGCAGTTTCATGTGTTGGAATGTAATGTCCCTTTGCCAAGTTTGCAAAAAGAAACATCATGAGCCCTGAACTGATGAGTTAGTCATGTCTCACTGAGTTGCAGCATGTTAAGGGCGGGCACCCAGGGGAGAATAGACCTCACCTGAGGAGCTTCTGGTAGAATATGGTGAAATTCAACACTGTTCCAGACAGTTCGTCCTTGGCAGCAGAGCCAGAGCACTCTGGGAATTCCAGGCTCAGGTCTGTGTTTCTGCCCAGGGGTTTTTGGGTGGAAGGTTGGTGTGTGCACGAGTCCTCACCGCTCTTCTCTTGAGGCATCATGGATTTCAGTGTGCAGTTGATGAAGGATGCTTGTCACCTCTGGCACCAAGGAACTGTTGTGCCATTTGCTATCTGAATATCTCTGACTTTTGTGTCACTTAATTTTCAGTAAGAATCATATTTCTTAAACAGGGTAGTCCTCTCAAGAGGCACAAGCCAGTGCATTATTTTATCCCAAATTCATCATACTAATGCAGTAAGAAGAAGATGCAGCAGAATTTCAAGCTTTGAACTCACTGTTGCTTTTTTCCTTTCCCTTCAGTAATGAAATTTATAATTAGCATGTTCAAGATGCTAAAGGGAATGTGAGCATGTTAACAACTCTCCAAATGTCAAAATGATTTTGCAGTTGTCATTGGTTGTTCCCATTAGGGAAGATGCTTTTTACTACTTGGTGAGTTTTGTCACAAAAGGGAGCAGAGAAATATTGAAGGGCATCATTCAAATCTGCAAACCAGCAGGGGTTGATGCTAAAGGCCATAACTGTCTATAACTGTTAAAAGCATCACTTCATGACAATTGGTGCAAATATTGCTTACTGTGGTCAAATTTATCTAAAAAATTCTTGTGTATTGGAAGATGATAAAATAAACTTTAAAGGAAACCTCTTAATAGGGTTACCAGTCTTCTGAAAGAGAACATAGAAATCACATAAATAATTTTACATTAGGAGTATGTATCCTTATTATATTAATGGACTTTATTTAGAGCAAGAAAAACATTCAGGATTATCTCAGGGTAGTTCACTTGCTTGACCAAAATCTTAAGTTATGAGCTGTGTCTTGATCCAAAGAAACATAATCAAGAAAAATTAATCTAAATAGTTTTCTTCATAGAGGTGAACAGTGTTGCAAATATGTTACATAATAGTTAAGTCATTATCTGAAAAGATTATAGGGATCCATCACTCCAAAATGAAAGAAGAAATCTGGTATATTTTTAGGATACAATCTTCTGATCATTAGAGTGTTCTTAGACATTAGTCATGAGCAAAAATATGTTTTGAATATAATTGCAGTAGCATGAATGCTGATGAAAGATTAAGGTACTAATTACTAAGGTAATTGGTTGTGTAGCCAGAAGAATTACTGATTCATGTATTAACACTGATTTCTTTGCAAGCCTGGAAAATGATTACGTGTAGAAGATAAGAACAAAAGCTCAGCTGGGTGGAGCATGGTGTTAATGAGGCAAAGGTTGTGGGTTTGATCCCCATATGGGCCATTCATTTGAGCTGACTCCATGACCCCTGTGGGTCCCTTCCAACCCAGAATATTCTGTGATTTTGTTTACATGCTGGCAATCACAATGAGTTCCCTCAGGAGATACCAATATTTTCTTGAATTCTGGTGTAACTGTATAATCCTATAATTTTTAGTGTGGGATTATTCATGGTTGCCTAACAAAATATATTTGTGTTAAATGAGCCTGTTTAATCTGTCTGCAAAAGACAGTTAACAGGGAGATTACTTTAAAAAAAAACCCAAAAAACTATGGAGTTACTACCCAAATGGTACTGAAAATCCTATTACCTTTAGAGAAAGTGCAGAAGAGCAAGGCAGAGTAGTTGAGCTTTCTATCAGATGGCATCTAATTTAATCCAGTTGAAGTTGGTGCCTGATAAACATGCACTTTTTTCCAAAAAAGAAAATAAACCATGTTCTGTTGATCTGTTTTATATGTCTGATGTTGACACACAAGACACACCCTGTTTCTCAGGTCAAAAATTTCTCAGTCATCTCTCAGCCATGGCTGGACCTTGGAAAAACATCCTCTAAATGAAGAAAATTAAGCTTTCTGCTGTCCTAGAACAAGGTTATTCCCTCTTTTCTTTTTGACTAAAGCATTTTCTAGGGAATAGAAGGGCAAGTTTCTAATACTATAAGCAGGATAATTATGAAGTCTGCTATACCAGTAGCTTCACTGACTGGAAAAATACTGACTAATGGTGACAGGAACAGTCTGTGAACTCTGAAGTGGTAGCATATATATTTTTTTCCTGCTCTTTTAGCTACATGTTAAAGAGCCTTGTCCCCCAGCAAGCAGGGTGATGACCTGCACTCCTGAGACAGCCAGAGGAACAAAGCTTGTCTTCTGTATCTGCAGTGGAGCCACTTATATAACCTTTAGTAAAAAATATTATCTTAAATCCAGTAAGGCATAAATTCATCAATTAAGTCCATAGTGAATAATCGTTAATATTCTCAATTTCTCTACAGCTGCAGAATGTGTGTGGGTTGATCAGAGTAACATGTTTGACTCAATTGAAGTATATGCCTTGGTTACTGAATATGGATAAATCTTTCAGTCTGTTCTGTTAATTAATCATCTTGCTAGTTGAAAATGGGTACCTTTTTTAAAATGAAAGCCCTTCATTTTAACGTTACAGCTTGTTTACTGAAGAGTTGTCATGACAAAATGCATCTATTTAACTTCCAAATTCTCCTACTAATTTCAAGTGGTTCTTACTTCTAAGGACAAGAGTAATTTTCTACTATTGAAGTTTTAATCAATTCCATAAACCATAAAAAAAAATGACAGTGCCTATAGGTAATCAAGTAAGGATTATGTGTAAGAGTTTTTTGTCTGTTTCAGGGGAAGCTGGAAGTAACTCTCAATTTTTATACACTGATTTTCTTTTTTTTTTAGGTGGCTTCTTGAACCTTATTCAGGGCATGACTCAAAGGGAGTCCAGTGGCCTGACTTTGTGTGTTGCAGTGGGTGATGCTGGAAGTTTGAAGCTGCTCCTTGATGCACCCAAATACTCGGGCAGTGTGAGATTGATCCAAGGCTTAGCTCTGTGTTGTCCACTTGCTTGAAGCCAATTTCCAATTCCTTGTCAGAGGTTTGACTGGGCATTCTGCAGCCAGCACTGAGAAGGCAGAAACTGCTTTAAGTGGAGCTAGATGAGCCCAGTAGCCTTTTCCTTAAAGGAAGCTGATATCACCTCCTTTGGAAATAACCCAACCAACACACCCTCAAGGCCTTTTCCCTGACAATACAGAAAGAGAGGTTTCATTTATTGTTGGAAGATGCTTCCTTCTCTTCAAAGTCATGCTAATTCTCAGAGTTAAGCCTTTGTTGAACCATATCTCATTATCCATTTATCAGCTGAAATGCTGCATGTGGGATGTGCATGCATGGTATTCAATCTCTGAGAGGCAGATACCTCATCTTTTGGTAAGCAATTAGATTTTTACCTAGAAATTACCTTTCATTCAAAATAGATTAGGTGAAAAAACAAACAGAATTACATGCAGTGTTCAAAATAGATAATATGGGTACTAATGTTCTTAAACTTTAGTGGAGAAATAAGGAAAGCATTTCTACACAGAAGTAAAATTGGGAAAGATTACTCTATGTACCTGCATTCTTCTGACCTTCTGAGCTGCATCCCTGACCAGAGTGCATCTCCCAGAAAAAAAATTCCAATTTGTAAATTCTAAACCGCTTCAGAAACTCACTTGAAGCTTTCCTTGGGTTCAATTTAAACTCCCTCTTCCTCGGGGCCTTACTGACTTTATGGAAGTGAGAGATGCTTCAAAGCCCTGACAAATGAAAGACTAGTGTGCTGCTTTTGGAGATGCCAAGAGTGGCAGAGCAGCCCAGAGGCCACGAGGAGCAGTCAGATCAGTGAAGTGCATCTTCTGGCCTGCCTGCCCCCACTTAGCACTTTAGTCAATATCTGTATCCATGAGTGCACTGATGAACATGCAGGGATGTTCTAAATGATGTGTTCTGGATGATATTAACAGAATGGGATGGTCACTAGCTCGTGGTTGGGATGAGATGTAGATGTGGTTTGTAAGCTTGAGGATGTCCGGACAACGTTTCCCACAAAGCAACAATGGGATGGCAATTTTACCTAAGACCTCACCTGAAAATAGGTAGATATTTGACACTGAGCAGCAAGGCTGAAGTGTTAATTGTCACCCTGCTTTTGCATGTCTTAAACTTGCATTCTGATATTTTAGACTAGCCTTCTGATGTTTTGGAACTCTGAGCTGAGTTCCCATACTTTTTCATGTAAATAAGAAAATGTTTGCATTCTTTTGCTCTGAGAGAAGCATTTGAGTGATTGGAATGGTCACCAATCCGAGTGATGAGGTGACCTGCCTTGGCCAATAATTGGCCCCCTATGTACAGTGTATAAAAATGGAGTCAGAAATTTGAATAAAGAGAATTCTTGGATGCTGACCCCAGACCTGTCCTGCCTCGTCCTTTCCAAACTCCAGCCAAGAATGCTGCACCAATAGCGCAACAGTTAATAACTTGGAAATATTGTAGAATAAAGTCATGCAATGCACTCTTACCTTGCTTGTACTTTAATTAGTGAGTTTTGATGAGGCTTTTTTTTTTTTTCCCTGGTAGGTTAAGAATGTCTTCTAAGAAGACTAAGTAGAAAAATTGCTAATACCAACAAAGCTGTACTTTTCTATCATGTCAGAGATAAATTCCCAGTATTTCCTGGCAAGAACATGAAAGCAAGCAATCAAGCAATTATCTGTCTATGGACCACGTGTTTTGGAATGCAGGTGCTATACTGGAAACACTTGAAAAAAAGATTATTTTCCCTTATAACTGTTCCTGTTTTAGCAACTGCTAGTCAACTTGAAGTATGTCCTTGATCCTCTAGTCCTTAATGCACTCTTCTATCTTAGCTAGAAGTACATGTTGGGAAAGAATAGGGATGGAGAAGAATTTGCAGGAAAAATAATTTAATGTTGGCATGGAGGCATGCTGGGGATTGGCAAAGTAGCAGTGCTTTTGCTTGGGATTCTATTTTTTACTATACATTTCCTTTAATGCAAAGAAGTCTGCAAATATAAATGTTTGAAAAGTATTTTAAGATGGAGATGCACATCATTTGAACTACTTGCAAATACATTTAATTTATTCTTCAGTATATTAACTTGGTTCTAATCACTGAATTGCACATGACTGAGTTCAAAGGAAGGTCATACACCCCTGCTTCTTCCCTAAATTTTAATTTCTTCTCAGTGTGCTTCAAAACCTGAACAGACACACCATACTTGACCTTTAAAGCTACAGTGTCAGGGGAATCATGGCCACTGGATGAAGCCATGCAATTATTTGTCTGAAATGTTTGTTTAAACTTTAGAAGCCACATATGAGCAGGTTGTGAGAATGCTGTAGCTTCCTGGGCATGAGATGCTACTGAAAGCTGTATCTCCATGAATTATTAGTGCTGCTGCTCAAGATGTTTGAGTATCTTGCCCATTTTTAGTGGAAGTTGATTCTTTTTTTCTTGATGAAGTCTGAAATTATTTCTTCTACTTCGTTAGGGCTTGGGAATAAACATGTACCCAATAAAATTTGTTCCAAGTACGTGTGACCTGCTCTTTTTTCCTCCTCATAATATCCACCACCCTGAGACCACAGTTTTCCTTAATGATGCTGCACTTCTCAAGAAAAAGACCCATTTCCATCATTTGCTGAGCAATGTGTTCTGTAAAGAAAAACTCTTGGTGTGTATAACAGGAGAACAATACCTGAGGAATAATTTCGGGTTTAGCTGTGCTGCATTTTATTTGATGTGTAACAGCCACACTGCAGCCCTCTGGACTGCCAGTGAACAATATCATCCAACCAGCAGCACGCTCTGTTCATGTGCTGGGGCTGGCAGAAAAGTACCAGTGCAGGCTGCCATGCTCAATGTGACAACACACAGTGACCTCTGTAAAGAGACAACAGAGGTTTTCTTTCTGTCACAACTACAGAAGTAAACCAACAGAGAGAAATCAGTGTGCCTAATGCATTAATACCGTGGAAGCCATTTGCTAAGGGGTTTCTACACATTGTTAAATCTCAAGTGTGTAACTGGAGGGGCCTAGGAGGATGACAGGGGCTAAAGAAAACACAGAAGACTTAAGGAAAAAAGAAGCTTAAGAATGTAAAGAAAAATAACAAACTGTAAACTATATGACTACTTTAGTTGTCAGCAGAATAATTAAGTTTGAGTACATCAACTGTTCTGTGCATCTCTTCAGATAAAATGTAAAATGTGTTCCAGGAAGGATTGTATCCTCCAGTCTTAACCTAGTGACTGCTGCTCCTTTGAAGAGGGCTACCACAGAAGATAAAATACATTGCTGGGTTGCAGTGATAATATTGATTTTGCCTTAAAGAATTTTAAGGTTGATAAACTGTACCTTGTGGAATAATTTAAACTGAGCAACAAAACAAAATAGATTGTTTTAAATTGTCGGAGCTGACCAGCAGTAAGTTTATGTTTCAGTGTTTGGAGAACTTCTTCAAATTGCTGTCAAAGAAATAATTCTTCTTTGAGTTAATTCATCTTAAATTGTCTCAGATTAGCTCAAAGAAAAAAGAATCTCTGCAAATCACTAGTCAGTATAAAAAAAAATATATATATATATATACATATATATATATATATATATATATATATCTATCTTCTAGCTACAGTCCTTCCTAAAGAAGGACTAGGGAGCAGCCGGTACTTATGGAGTTGTTGTCAGTTCTTGAAGTACAGAGAATCCTAATAAGGATGTGTAAAGTTCCTTTGGTCTCTCAGTAGGCAGCTCTGTTTCTTACTTTGATTTTTTTCGTTGCATGGATGGAGGAAGCAGGGACACTCTTACCACAAATGTGTGATGTGAAGGCTGTGGATCAGTGACAAATCCACTCTGCTAGAAAGACCTTGGCCTTTGAACACAAATGTGAGTGTGAGGGATAAAACTGAGCCAAGAACAGTTTCTGTAACCTTTTGATAATCCACTGGCTACCCACCCTCATTAAAGCATTTGGGATATGTGTACGGACTCAGTTTTAATTCTGAGCTGAAGCAAGAATGAAAGACGGAAGAAAAAAATCAGGTCCATCAAAATGTAGCCAACTGAATATGTAATTTAAAAGAGTAATGAGCTTTATTCACCCGTTATCCACTACCCAATGAAGGACCTGCTCATTAACTAGTTTCATTACTGAAGACAAAGATCAGGGCCAAAAATCCCTGCTCTGGTTATAATGAGGAGTGGGTAAGGATATGGGAAAGCAATTTATGCTTGACCATGTATGCCAGGAGAGATGCCGTCACTTTTGTGTTCCCTTACAAAGGAGAAAAACAAACAAAACCCCATGAAAATTCAAGCTTAGGAATGTTGTGCACTAAATGTAGAAAAAAAAGGGAATCATTCTATCTTTGTTAGTAAAGTTGAATTAAGGAAATTAGTAAGCAGTTTCATTGTTTCTGCAAATTTCTGAGCATTCCTTCATTCTAGCCAAGCTCTTAAAATACTTTGTCTCCCTGAATTTGAATATTTTATAAAGTAGGACAGTTGAAATAGGGAAAGCCAAGCTGTGAGTTACACTAGACATGATGTAAAGCCTTCTACAGAAATATAGCAAAACTAAAAAATGACATGATTTCTTGCGGTTCTAAAATGACAACTTCTGTTCTCAGTCTTGCTCAGCTCTAATCACATTGCTACACTCTCTGTTGCAGAACACAAACTCTTGGGGTGACTTGTGTTATAAAAGGCTTTCCTGTCAGTAGGAAAATCTGCATTTACTCCCCTGTGTTGATGGGGAGTCAGGGTGAGTCAGCTGTTGTCCTGCCATTCCTCTGGAAATTCTCCTCCCATTCCCAGGGGGGATGGCAGCTGTGGGCAGAATAAAACCCCACAGAAGGTTACAATCGTGGCCATACTTTTGAGTTAGTGAAAATCATGAATGCTTTTTAAAATCAAATTGTTTGGAATGGAAATTCTGACTGCCTCCTCTCACTAGGTTGCTTTTCACTTTTATGGAGTCTTGCCCTCATGATGAGCAGCAGAGGACTTATCAAGCATATCCCCCCTTAAGTGTGAGCTGGTTTTGGATTAGGATTCTGATGGCTTGAGGAGGAAACCAGCTAAACACACTGACTTTTGGGCTTATATGAAGTTTAGTTGAGCCTGCTTGCCCTTTTTTGGTTGAGTAGTTGGGGAGGGCACATAACCTCTTCTACGCTGAGGTGACAGTCTGTGACTCTGTACAAAATAATTGAAAATTAAGTACAGAAAACAAATGGAGGGAAAAAAAAATCCAAACAAAAATAATCATAGTTTAAGAATTATTTGGACTACAGAATAATTTATCTTTGACTCACTTCACTACAAATGTAATATTGAGACTCCCAAATTGTACAAAGAGATTTTTCAAGACAGTGTTTACCATCAGTGAGCCAGACTGGAGGAGCAGTGTGAAATCATCTAATGATGCATGACATAAAATTTTGTTTCATAGGGTATGTAGGCACTGTGTTGATGAATGTCAAAAGTTCAAGCCTTACATGAATTACACAAAAAAGAAGATTTTGGGCTTTCTCCAAACAAAATGTTGGCACAGTAGTTGTTCATAGCTCTTTCACTGTGCTACTCAAAGGCTAAATTCTGAAGTCCATGACTCAGGCAAACCACTTTCTGTTCAGTAGAATGTGAACCTGGTCCCTACATAACCAAATCTCCTCTCTCATACTCATTAATTTAGGCTTACTAAAATCTGAATAATAGACTCTGTATTTGCCAATTAGCTGAAAATGTTCTGATTACTAAAGACATACCAATTTTTATGGATATGAGCATTTTTCTTCCATATAAATGAAGGGGAAAAATGTGTTAGATGCTGTAAGTGTGGGGGAAAAAAATCTGGGTTTAAATATTTTAAAAAATTAAATATAAGTGTGTATAATTGAGAGCAAAATATGCTTATGATTAGGTTTGTGTTCATGAATCATCAAATAGCAAAAAGTACTGGGTTGAGTAGAGCTGCATATGTGTGTATATATATAAATATATATATGTATATGCATATATACACACACATACACTTTAGTATGCATTTCTAGAACCATACTGGTTTGCAGATCACATTCCACACTAGATTGTTATGGTGATATTCAACTTGGATTAAAGGAACCATAAATGTTTGAATTGGAGAATTTAGGTGATGATAAATTAGAAATATTTGTGTGTAGGAGTTATATTGTGATGTTAACCCTTAATATAGCAGGCTGAATACTGTCCACTAAGTGTAGTTCCAGGGAAAAATGATCCAGTCTTATTTCTGAATCATACTTTTTTTTTTTTCTCCTCTTCTCTATCTACTCTTAAAGGGCAACATAAAACTGTAACACTTGCAAAATGAGTCTTTGCAAGAACACTTTTCCTTCCCTTCTTTTAAAATATCAGAACTGATCCACTGAAAATGCTTTCCATAGTCACACTTGGTTGCACAGTTTTTTTTCCTAACTAATTAACTCATTGAAGTTAACTCATTAGAGGTGTAGACACATTCTCATTTATGCTCCTGGAGATGTGCCACTGCTGCTCACCTTTTGCTCTCCTGCCCTGATCAGATGCCAAGAAAGACTAAAGCACTGCAAAGACCTTGCTCCATCAGGCTGTTGGGGAACATTGGGACCTCCTGCTCTTTTTACTCACATATTTGTGTCCTGCTTGAAAACTCTCTTTGATTTCCACACCTAGTTCTTAACATCTCCCTGTGATTTGTATCTAGAATGACTCACTGAGTATGCAGGATGTTTTATTTTCTCTGCCTCAGTAGCACCAGTTAAATCAGCCATATTCTGTATAATACTTTTAGGTTTTTGCTGATGTTTCTCTTGTACATGTAAAAATAACATAGAGTGATCTTAGAAATGTGGCTGTTCTCCCTTCCTTGTCAATTTGTAAGTGTCTGATAGAAAATACATCATTGTTCCTGGTTAGAGATGTTTTTATTTATTTATTCTGCTTATAAAGTAAAGAGGATGGAAGAAAGAAACGGAATGCCTTTCACTAATTATGTTGACCTTCAAACCATCCTGAGTGAAGGATTTTAGGCTGTAATTTTTCCTCATCCCTGGGGTGTGCAGGCCTCTATCTACATTTACTAAATTTAAGTAGATAGTGCTCAAATCATGAGAAATCAGACCTGTTGATCCTGTAGCCCCTTTCCAAAGAGCTCTGTGCTGCTCAGGGAAATTGGTGCTGCTGCTGGGTCCTGTGCTGGGGGCTTTCCAGCCCCTGCTTACAAATGGTTCTCTGCCTTCCAGGGGTGTTGAAAGGCTTTCTGCTATGAGCTCATCTCTCTGTCTCTGTTCAAAGGGCAAGGATGATGTGTTTTAGAAATTCATGGACTTCTTGAAGGGTTGAGTCCCTGAGCGTCTTTCAAATGAACACAGCACTGCATATGCTACCCCCTAAGCATGTATATTTATTTGGCTTTTGTCATTTTGAGACTTTCTAAAATGCTTAGGCCTTCCTATGCTTTATAAATAAAATGTGTGATTTTACATATGCAGGGCTATGCCAGCCAGGTCAGAGGTGTGCTTTTGGGAGGTTAGTAAGGTTTCTGCTTCTTCAATTCAAATTTCTCACAAAGGCAAAAGGATGGAGCAGGGAGAAGGGGAACAATATTGGCATTATCAGCCCTTCAAGAAGGGCTAGATTTGCCTTGTGTTTAGAACTGTGCATGGAGCAAATATGTATTAATTTGTAAGTTCTTTATTTTCATCCCTGATTCCACACTGTAGAAACTTGGGTATGTATAAGGGTTGGAAACATCAATATCCTAATACAACTAGCATTCAGGTTTTGTTTCAAGGAAATCTCAACCTGATGTTTTCTTTGTGGTTTTAATTCATTTACCCTTGAGATTAATCTGATTAATCAGAAATGCATTTGTTTTTTAGACATTTTGTAAATAAGTTCATGCTTCCTGCCCCTTATGGCCAGAGTTCATGTTTCAGGAGGATACAGTACAGAAAAAAGGTTTTAAAGCAAATGTTTAATGTCCTAGAGATTTTTGTAATAGAACCCTGAAGCTCAGTAGCTGAAAATTGTACAGAAGGGATCAAATTCCCATGGAGGATTACAGAACCTGTTAGACCTGCTGCTGAGAAAGGGCCTGAGGTAGCCTGCCCCTTGCTTATACAGAATTATACCTTTTCCTCCAGGCTAGGCAAGGCAAAAGAAGTAGCAGTCCAGCTAGTTTTAGTATGAAACATCTATATGACAGTGTTTAAACCATTTTATTTCTCTGGCTGTGCTGTTTTGATTTTTTTTTTTTTTTTAAGCTTGGTGCAGTGACTACCACCTTGCTGAAGCAGCAGCAGTGGCATCCCAGTCCAGGTGTGGCACTGAGAGCACTTCCCTGCAGGAACTCCTGTAAGCACAGCTAAGTGCTGGGAGAGGTTCCTGTCCAGATTTTCAGAGAAAATGGGAGTGAAGGGGAAAATCAACTCTTCTGCCTGCCAGTCTCTAAAAATGAGAAGAGCTTCAATTGTTGTTTTTTTTTGGGGTTTGGGGCAAATTGATTTTGTTATGGCCCCTGATTAGCATAATTGTGTAACCACCCTAGGGCATTGCTATTAACTGTAAAAAGTTGGTTCAAGGGCTTGAACAAGTGCATGTCAAAGTGCACTGCCAACTGCCTTCTCTAGAACAAAAAAAATCTCTGAAATCTTTGGTTAACTTTGACTGCAGTTGTGCAACTGATTCTGCGGATTTAGTTGCATGAACTATTCATCCCTAATCTCAGAAATGTGTATGTTGATGAATAATTTCTAACAGAAGGCAAAAGACAGGAAGCAGGAGTGATATTCTTGTCGTGTGGAGTGTTTTAAAAAAAACCCAGGGAGACAAAAGAGCTGTCTTGCATTTCTTTCACTCCACAGGTTTGCATTAGCAGGGACTTGGGAAAGTAGTTCAAGAAACGTGTTTGTGCACTGAAGACTGTTACCATAGCTGTTCTGGGGGGGACAGAGCTATTGCTGACTTGTTAAGCAGCTTTCTCTTCTCAAAAGACAAAGCTGTGTGGAGTCTCTGAGAGCAGAATCCTAATGAGGCTGCTACATTTGCACTTTTAAATTTTTTTTCCCCCTCCTGTCAATCCCGAACCTTTGTAACACGTTATGATCTGTTGAGGGGTTCAATTAAAATGTGGAAGATGGATGGGTCAAAGGCAGGGTTCTGGGTGCTCTCTTCAGCTCCTTTGTGGTCCTGTTGCACCAGAAGGTCAAGCAGAGGCATTGCCTGGCCCTCAGCTCCTCTCTGTTCCCAAAATTCCGTTTCAGAGAAGATGTCTAGATAGTACTGCACATGTGAGGGATGCTGCTGATGATTTGTGAACACAGGAATTCTGATAATGTGTGAAGTTAGCAATAAAAATGAATCTGCAAACTGCATCAAATTAGTCTAGAAAACATTGAGTATGTAGATTTATTGCCTGGAGAAATGAGAAATCTGTCACCTCTTTGGCAATGTCTGTTTATCATGCTGATCATAAGAGTTGCTATCATTTTCTGACTTGCAAACTGTAGTTACAGATTTTTGTGATTCTCAAGGTAGTCGAGGTACTGTGAAGACCCTAATTTTTTGGTACAGCTGCTGATAGCATCAGGATCTGCAGTGGCTGCACAACTGGGAAGCATTTGTGGTTCAGAGAAAGATAGGAAATATTTCTGTGGAAATAGAGAAAAAAAAATTCTTAAATTCCTGTGTGTACTTTCTTTGTTCTGAAAGACACGAGGCAAATATCCAGGTCTCCTGGAATATGTGTGGACTGTGGCATGGCTTGCTGGATAAATCATCTTCCACCTGATACAACTGGAAATCTCAGTCTGCCCATCAGCAATTATCACCATAACACATGCTGCAGTGGTCTGGGTGTGGACTGGGTGCTAGGCACCAGGTAACATTTGTTTTGGTTGGTTTAAGGATCAGGTAGCATCACAGATGGTATTTGCACCCCTGCTATATTCCTGCAGGGAAGTGCATTAAATCTTCCTATTGGTTCAAATAAGGCTTTTTCTTTTTTTTTTTTTTTTTTTTTT